>PVKC010036532.1:0-13201 GCA_004027635.1 Crocidura indochinensis
CCCTAACCTTGACCCCACATTGCCTAGGAGGCTGCTACCACCTTAGTAGATGGGCCCAGGGTTCTCCTGGGGAGCAAAACCACCTAATTTAGGGAATATTTACCTATACATTCCTAGGATGGTGCTTCAGGTAGTACCAAAGGCCAGGTGTCATTTTTCTGAGATTTCTTTCATTCACCACTTTGAAGATTCCTTTTTTTCTATTCCCATTCACCCACCACTGACTTCCCTGTTCTCAGTGTTGTCCCCCTCTCCCCCCCACCTTCCACACAGCCACTAGGGCAGTGTGCCATCCATTCCCTGTTATCTCTAGAAGACTGTTTCTTAGAGAGTCTATCTCCTTGGTAGGAACTGGGTACTTTCTGGCACTGCTGGGCCAGTCACTGCTGTTCCTGTACAATGCTGCTTGAAGCTGGCTTGGCAGTGCCTGAGCATACCAGTTTCTCTGTCCTTCCAGTGTTCAGTCCCAGGATTCCTTACCTACTGTGTGCCATTATATATATATATTCCAACTTGATCAGGTATTTCCTTGATGACATCTTTCTTTGTTTTTTATCTTTTATTTGTTTGTTTGTTTGTTTCAGTTTTGGGGTCACATCCGGCGGTGCTCAGGGGTTGCTCCTGGCTGTCTGCTCAGAAATAGCTCCTGGCAGGACCATATGGGACACCAGGATTCGAACCAACCACCTTTGATCCTCGATTGGCTGCTTGCAAGGCAAACGCCACTGTGCTATCTCTCCAGGCCCTGTTTTTTATCTTTTAAATTGGCTTTTAATTTTTTAAATTTGATATTTTTATTTAAGCACCGTTGTTTATTTAAGCAAACATGTTTGTAGTTGGGTTTCAGTTATAAAAAAGTATACCCCCCTATCACCATCTCCTTCTTCCCCCATCCCCTGCCTGTTTTCGAGACAGGCATTCTATTTCACTCACTACCATTGTCATAATAGATGACTTCTTTCTAACACCATTAGAAACTAATCACTAAACTAAAATCTAAAACTAAACACTGTTAGTCCTAACTCTGGGTTGGGACTGGGTTCTGGCATTGGGCCAAGTAAAGGACTTTATGTAATGTACTTCCTTCCTCCTTAGTGAGTATCAGCTTATTATCTCTATTCCACAGACTAAGGAATTAAGAATCTTGGTAATTTGGTAAGATCACAGAGTTAAAATCACTGGGGAAACCTGGGGTATGTGTGGGGCACAGTGCTGGACGTGATCAGTAGACCCTCCCCTGTGACATGATCCATACCCTTGAAGCTTGTAGTCTAGTGGATGAGATACACAAGTCAGTATCAGTCAAGGGGGGCTGATCCATTGATGGGAAGTTCAGGGTGCTTTGGGGGCAAAGAAAGGACACCTATTTCTACCTCCCTAGCACCCAACACTGTGATTCCACATCTCAGTTATGCTTTGTTCTATTCTCTCTCCTCTTTAGTTTTCTCATAGCACTCCCCTCTTTCACACACACACCCCCACCCCCATTGAATTTGGAATCTCTACTGCCTAGATTCCAGGTCCAGGCCCTGTTCACATAAACTACTTGGCATGTGAGGAAGGTGTGAACATGTGTAGGTTTCTGGCAAATCGGCAATCTCTAGAGAAGGGCTGTGTACTCAGCTCATTTGTCATTGCCTAGGCTTCTTGGAATGCTTCCATCCTAGGAAATGTTTTCTTGGCCTCAAGACAGAACTTCTAAGAACACATCCAAGGTTCAGGCCCTATGGCACCTCTCATCCTACTGACCAGCTTCACTGAGCCGCGGAGCCTGTGCTGCTTCTTGATCAGAGAGAGTTACACCTCTGCTCCCCAAGAGCTCAGGAGCCAGTTGCACAAACCAATTGAGAGGTGAATAACTGGCACAGACATAGTCTGGTCCTGACCAAGTAGACAAAGCAGCTGAGATAGGGAGAAGGTTGCATAAGAAGGAAAGTGAATGTCTGACTCCTGAGTCAGCTGGGGATGCCCATAAGCTGAGCATAATGAGGTGGACTAGACTGTTAGAGGTCAGAGAAAAGAGTTTTGTGAAGGGTTGGCCCTGGCCTCATCACCTAGAGTTCTGTTTATTGGACTAATCCCGGGGAGTAAGTTTGTGATGAACCAGGCAGACCCCAAAGGATAGTTATTTTGATCCGAAATTAGAAGAGATTAACCCAGTGCCCAGAAAGGAGAGGGTAGGGGAGGAGGAGAAAAAGGTATTGTTGAAATACACTAAGAAGTAAAATAAGCAAGGAGATGGAATATACCCTCCAGTGTGAAGTGTATGTGGTTGTTATTAATAATATGAGCTACTTAACTTGAATTTCCCCACAAGTCTTCATTTATAGATGGGAAATGAAGACCAAGGGGCAAACAGCTAGTCAGCAGGAGGGTAGGCTTTGAAGCCAGGTTACATTCATGTCTGATGTGGGGGGCTGAAGGGAAGGGCTGGAAGATGACTTTGGGGAGACAATTGAGGGAACTTCTAAGGCCACACTTGACTCTGGTGAGGTGCCCCTCAAGGTGCCAGATGTCACGAGAAACTCTGACAGCACTGGCCGAGATAAATGGAGGCGAAGACATGTTCCCAGAAGAGTGAGGTGTTCTTTCAACTTTCTCTTCCCTCCTCTGGGCCTGGCCTTCACTTGATGGGGTTCTCTCAAAGCTCCAGGTAGCTGTCCCGTGCTGAGGCCTCTGAGAAAACCCTTGACCTCACCCTCACTGCTGGCACTTTGATGAATGACCCCCCGCACAGTTGAGGATGGCCCGCTTGAGCCCTCTCCGTGTGTGTGATCCGTCTTACTGCCAGAGCTCGTTCAGGCTCGTTTAATAATTGAAGGCCAATGTTAAATGCTTCGCGGTTTGTCCTTCGCAGACAAGGTGGTTTTCCCTGTGTAAGTGATACGCCCCATCTCTCAAGGACGCTCTGTTTCCTGAAGTGTAGCTGATGTAGCATGTTTGGACATTGCCTCTGGGTTGCTTAGATTTCGTGCATGCCTCTTTTCAGGAGAGAATTCTCCTGTTCCATCTTTTCGAGCATGTAAGGTATTGGTGGTGGTGGGGAGGGGGGTGGGTGAGTGATTTGGGCCTTATTGGGAACCCCTTACAGGGGGTAGGATGAGTGAGAGCGGTCTCAGGGCATAGAATCAGCCACTTGCCACGCATCTTGCCACCTTTACATGCAAAGAGGAGCCATTGCAGTCCAAACACCATCTGTTTACCCAGAAACAGTTCCTCTGGGACCAGTTTTAATTGCTCTTGTCCCAGATGCTGTGTCCTTTGGGCTCCCAGGCCTCCCTACTTCCTTTCCTTTGCACTATTGCCTTTGTTCCCCATTTCTAACCTAATCTAGGCCTTTATCACAATGGTGTAGGATAAGGGGTTTTCCCTACACCCCTATTGCCTATTCCTTTGTGTGCCCCCTCCTTTTTGGTACTCACCCACTATGTAAGAAGTACCGGTTTACATGCATTTATTTCCCCACTGGATTGAGAGCTCTTTGGGGATAATGGGATCCCAAACAAATGGACAAACTGAGGTAGTCATAAAATTCTGCTATCAAGAAATCATGATAAGTAAGGAAGAAATTGGACATTGTTGAGGACCTAGTTTGACCCAGGTGCTGGGTGAGGTGTGTTATTTTATGCTCACAATGGCCTTGAATCATGGATCGTGGAGCTGTTAGACGAAGAAGTCAAGCTTCCTACAGTTTTCCATTGTTATCTTTCTGATTTTGGATTGACTCATCATAAATGCGGTGCTTTATAATTTAATAATGAGTACTTTTGAAACTTAAAAAAATCGCTTTCTTTTAATTTTGCAGTTTCACAGTTTAGCACTGAGTACAATAATGTATCAGATGACTGTCAAAATGCAGAACCAACTCTTTTGCTGGAAATAATTACACTTTGCCAACCCCGTTTATTTTAAGCAGTTCCAGTGTGCTAATATGCTGTACTGTGAATTGAGCCTGTGATATGTGGATTAGGCAGGGGGACCAGAACTGGTTGCAGTACTGCCACCAGGTTCATGCCTACTGAATAGGCAACAAGAAGGGAAACAGATGACCTCTCTTTGTTAAAAAAACAGTTCCCTGAATATTATAATTTGACCATTTCAATATCTGGGAAAATCAGAAGCTACTTTGCTGGTAAAGTTGGCCTGATGCCTTAAACTTATAAGAATCAAACCATTGTTTCTCTTGGTGATTCTGTGGTCAAAGGGATCTTTTTCTTCGTTTGAGACACTTTAGGACCTACACACAATGAACTTGTCCCAGGTCAGGTCAACCACATCGTGTTGTGGTATGGTTATCCTTCGCTTAGTTACTTTAATCTCGCATATCTCATTGCCTGCTCAGATGGGCCATCGTCCTTTCACATTTAGCTGCTCTTAAAGAATACTCAGCCTGACAGAGTGGAAGCTGGGGTTGGGCAGATTTATGTTTGAATTCAGACTCTCACCACTCACCAAAGTTATTTAATGAAAGTTACATTACTTCTGAGTCTCAGTTTCATCACACAGGCACTGAGTGTCCTTTGTATATCAGTAACTGCTCAAAGCAGTAAGGAAATAGAAATCCTTGTCCTCATGGAATTGACATGTTAGTAAGAGAAGAGCAACACTGAGCTGTGGATATAATAAAATAAATACAATTCTAAAGGGAAAAGAGGGACTTTGGGGATTCTGGAAGGGAGATGGATAAGTATGGTTTGTGGTTTGAAAAGGCCTCATTGAAAGGGTTGGTAATTGAGGGAAGAGGTAGATCTTGAGAGGCTTGTTCATGGTGAAAAATCTTCCAATGTAAAGACCTTTAAAATGAAAGCAGCCTGTCATATGAGAAGTAGCAAAGAAAGAAGCTAGTTTTGGCTTGAATAGAACTTTTGGGTTAGAATGAAAGGATCTGAGATCAGAGAGCAATGACCATCATGTCCTCATTGTTGTGAAGATTAAGTGAAGTAATATCTGTAAAGAAGCTTGTTTCTGCAGGGCCCAGAGATAGTACAATTGGTAAGGTGCTTGCCTCGTACACGATTGACTTGGATTCAAGCCCTAGCATCCCATATGGGCCCCCAAAATATGACTCAAAAGCCAAAAATAAATAAAAATAGTAAAAGCAAAACAGACAAAAAGAAACTTTTTTTCCTAATATCTATTGTCTCACTGTATTATCACACTTTGTATTTCCCCTGCTCTAAATTTCAAGGAGATTTTGATGTCCCCTTCACTTTATCCCTCCTCCCTTACCCTCTAATTGCTAATCATGAGCTTGTCCTATGGCTGTGTCTCTCATTTCTGTCCCATTCTCTTTGTGCCCATTGTTCTTAATCTAATGGTGACCTCTCACCCCTCCAATCATAGTCACAGTCGCTTCCTACTCATTAGATCTGCTACCTCCAATCTCTCCCGCACTGGCCCTCCCCTTATCCACTTCCTTTTCATACTACAAAGCAATTTTAAGCCACCTCTCTTCTGCTCATAACCCCTCAGCTACTAATTAGTGGGCTCACTTATTTGTTCCTTTGTTCATACATTCAGCATCTTTTTGAACATCAACTAATGTTCAGAGTCATTTGAATTGTGTCTAATAGAAGAAACAAACTTCAAAACAATTACAATGCCAATTCACAAATGTTTGCTTTCACCTAGCCTGTTTTGAAAAGATTTTGGAGTTTTGTAGTTTATTATGTAATGTGATGAGTAATGTGAAGCCACTCTCTGTGCAGAGTCAAGTTTGATCTCCCAACCTGGCATTTAGAATTCCCTTCTCTGTAGGCACAGACCCGCCTTTCTAGTTTCATCTCTCACATCCAAGTTTGGTCAACCTTTTGCTTTAAGTAAGGCGAGATAGCTTGCACTTCCACAGTGTGACATTCTCTCTCACACCTCCATGCCTTTTTTCACACTCTCCTCTTTGCCAGAGTGCCAGTTCTGCCTATCTGTGTACTGTGCTCTGCCTATCTCTCAGACATAGCTTTAGATGGCACCTCCTTGGGAATTCTTCCCTGAAGTGATCTTTCATCTTTTTGAAGTGGTCTCTTAGATCCACTTAGTGGTCCTAAGTGATCATTCCCTTTTCAGAAGTTCCATTAGCAATTCTCTTTTGTCACTCAACAACTTTTACCGTGTGTGTGTGTGTGTGTGTGTGTGTGTGTGTGTGTGTGTGTGTGTGTGTGTATGTGTTTATTTTCTTTACTAGACATGCATGGATCATTTTCATCTTTTATCACCAATAGCACCTGGCACAGCACCTTTCATGGGAAACTCAGTAAATCTTTCAGTGAAGGATTGAATGGGTGTTTCATAAACTATAACATCTGGGGAGGGATTTTCCCTGGAGAGACTTTCATTTATGTTGATACGAACAAGGAACTAACAAGTTTCTGGAGCACAGATGTATTGACCCTGCAGGGATCTACTACCTTCTGGTGCTGCAACTGGGAATGCCTTTTCTTGTAGAAGTCATGATGTAAATAGTTTGATATGTTTGTAGTTCTACCATTAGTTGAAAAGATCTGACTTAGAAACACATATCATTGTTTGCTCCTGGCTTTGTGTTTAGGGATCACTCAGGGCATGACTGGGGGAGACTATATTGGAATGACATTGACTGCTTGCTTCTTATCTGCTCTACTGTCTTTTCAGGCCCAGAACACATAGTTTTTCAGACTTGTTCGTTCCTAAGTTGGGAATTGCTGCTTTTTTAAAAATTATTCCATATGTACCAGCAGACAATGTGGTGTTTGCTTAGCCAAACTGTCAGCGCCTATCCACCACCCTGGAGTGGAGAAAGGAACACAGACTTTCACAAAAAGATGACCATCTCTATTTTTCTTAGCTATCACCTTCAGCTTAGTACTTGGCAGATTTCTTCCTGATTTTCTCTTTTTTTCTCTTTTCTTTTTTTCTCTGATTTTTCTGACCCAGGAATAAAAGCAGGAATAAAAGTACTACTAGACTTAGTGAAGATGAACAAGATAATCTGTGTAAAAAACAACCTTAAAATGTTACTTAGCCATGGGGCCCGGGAGATAGCATGGAGGTAAGGCGTTTGCCTTTCATGCAAAAGCTCATCGGTTCGAATCCCGGTGCCCCATATGGTCCCCCGTTCCTGCCTGGAGTTATTTCTGAGCAGACAGCCAGGAGTAACCCCTGAGCACTGCCGGGTGTGACCCAAAAACCAAAAACCAAAAAAAAAAAAAAAAAAAGTTACTTAGCCAAGAACACTACCAGTGTGGTTCAAAAGCAATCAAAATAAAACAAGTCATTTAACAAAGATTGAGTCAGATCAATTAGTTGATAAAATGATAAAAAGGAAATCGAAGTTGGAAAAAGAAATAAAACTACTATAATTTTCATATAAAATGATAATAAATGTAGAAAGCCCTAAAGATGCCACACAAAACTATTAAAAGTAGTAAATAAATACAATTAAGTGACAATAATTAAAGGAAATATAAATACGTAAAACCTGTTCATTTACAAACTCACCAGACAGGGAGAAGTTCCTTTGAGTAAACAAAGGAGGTGAAAACCCTAAACACTGAAAACTATAAGAAACTGTTGAAAGAAATAGAAGATAGAGACAGAAAGATGTCTAGTGTTTATGTAATGCTGGAAGAATAAACTGTGTTAAAGTGGTCGTATTACTGACAGAAATTTAAAGATTCAGTTCAATTTCTACCAAAATCCCAATGGCGTTTTTAAGGAACTAGAACAAACAGTTCTAAAGTTTGTGGGGTATCACAAAAGATCCGGAATCACCACAGCAATTCTAAGAGTAAAGAAGAAAAATGTAGATATCGTAATTACTGCTTTAAGCTATACTATAAATCAGTAATCAAAAACAGTAAATAACTGGAATAAAACTAGACACGCAGACCAATGGAAAAGAATAGAAAGTCCAGATATAAACCCATGTTTTTATGTGTAGTTAGTTTATGACAAAAGGAGTCGAGATCAATTAATGGAAACAAGCCTCTTCAACTAACATTGTTTTAAACCTGAAGAGACCCATGCAAATAAAGGGAAAAAAGAGAAACTAGATAATAATACACATAAACAAAAATTAATTAAAATGGTGGATTACAGATTCAAATATGTCTTTAATAACCATGAAATGCATAGAGTAAAACAAAGGCAAAACGCTCATGGTTATCGACTACAGAGATTAGTTTATTTATTCCATAACAGAAAACAAAACCAAAATCAATGATTACTACATGAAATTAAAAAGCTTTTGTATAACAGAAACAAACAAACAAAAAAAAACAATCTCAACAAATGAAGAGGCAGGGCTGAAGCAATAGTACAGTGAGTAGGATGTTTGCTTTGCATGTGATCAACCTGGGTTTGATCTTTGACATCCTGTATGGTCCTTAGAACTCACCAGGAGTGAAGAGTCAGGAAAAAACCTGAGCACTTCCAGGTAGGGTCTCCAAAAACAAAACAACAACGAAAAGAGGCATGCTTCAGATTGGGAAAAGGTACTCATATCTGATATATCAAGCAAGGAGTTTATGTATGAAATGTATTAAAAAAATAAACTCAGAGAACTCAACAACAACCAACAACCCCACTAAAAATAGATTTGACTAGATTCTGTATGTCTCCTAAGAGATAGACAGAAAACTTTCATAAAAATGAATCATAAAATGTGCTCAACTGATTGGGGTGATAGTTTAGCAGGTAGGATTTTGCCCTTTGCCTTGTATGCAGTCAATACAGGTTCGATCTTTAGCACCCCATATATTACCCTGAGCCTGCCAAGAGTGATCTCTGAACTCAGAGCCAGCAATAAGCCATAAGCACCACTGGTGTGTTATCCAAGCAAACAAACAACAACAAAAGCCAAACTAGCTCAACTTTATTGATTAGTCATATGCAAATCAAAACCGATGGGACACCATGGGATTGGCATACACTGAGAAGACGGAACACACAAATGCTGGCAAGGAAGTGGGGGATAAAGGAACTCTGCACACTGTTGGTGGGAATGTAAATTCTGCAGCCATTCTATGAAAAAAAATGTATGGAGATTCCTTCAAAACAAAATGAAAATAGAAATACTGTATTGGGGCCCGGGAGATAGCATAGAGGTAAAGCATTTGGCTTTCATGCAAAAGGTCATCGGTTCGAATCCCGGTGCCCCATATGGTCCCCCGTGCCTGCCAGGAGCAATTTCTGAGCATGGAGCCAGGAGTAACCCCTGAGCACTGCTGGGTGTGACCCAAAAACCAAAAAAAAAAAAAAAGAAATACTGTATGACCCAAGACTACCACTCCTAGGTCTTTATCTGGAATATATGAAAACACTAAAAAAATGTTGCTTATAGCAGCTAACACATAGACAAAACCTAAATATTTATCACTGGATAACTGAATAAAGAAGTTGTGGTAAATACGCTCAACGGAATACTACCCAGCTATTTAAAAAAGCCAAAGAGATAGCATAGCTCGTAAGATGCTTGCCTTACATGAAGCTGACCCAGGTTTAATCCTGGCACTCCATGTGGTCGCTTAAGCACCACTATGAATGATCCCTAACTTCAGAACCAGGAGTAAGCTTTGAGAACCATTGGATGTGACTCAAAAACAAAACAAAACAAAACAAAACAAAAAAACGAAACAAAAACCGAAAGGATGAAATTCTTGGGCCAGAGCGAGAATACAGTGGGTAGGGTGCTTATTTTGCATGAAGCCATCATGGGTTTGATCTCCAGCACCACATCTAATCCACCAAGCCTCTCCAGGAGTTAACCCTGATTACAGAGTCAGAAGTAAATCCTGAATATCACCAGGTGTGTGCCCCCCCCCCAAATAAATAAAAGGATGGAACCTTGTTTTCTGAGACAACATAAATTGAACTTGAGGTGATATGCTCAGTGAAATAAGTCAGAAAGTAAGACAGTTACTAGATGAGTTTTTCTCATGTGGTTTATAAATAACCAACAAATCACAGCAACTATAACTTACAGGTCCTGTGAAAGAATATGATGATTATCAGAGCAGGGAGGGAAAGGACGGGGAAGGAATGGGGGAGAAAGAACCATTCTGAAAATTGAAATGGCTCTAGAAATCTGATAATAGTTGAGGTGAGACTTATATAGAGATATGCAGCTATTCTCCAGAAATTTATAGTTTGCAAACTGTTGGTGAATCGATAAAATTTTAATTAACATTTTAAATATGGACCTGCCCCAAACTCTAGACAGTAATACACTTGGTCATATTTAATCTTATGTAAGTTGAAATCTTTACGTTTCTGTGGGCTCAGACAGGGCTGCTTAAACTGTGTTGTGCCTGTGAGTCATCTAGGGACTACATTAAAATGCAGAGGTGGTCTGGGATGGAGATCAGGATCCTGCATTTCTAATATGCTGCTGATTCAGGGGCCGTTTTTGAAATGGTAAGATGTTAAAGCGATGGTTCTCAAATTGTTGCCTGAATCATCTGCAAAGACTTTAATAACAGATTTCTGACTACTACCTTTAATGAAATATTTACCTGGGGGAGACCTGAGAGTTTTCATGACTGATTTCCCAGGTGAAGCTGCTACTGGCTCAGGGATCATTTTTTGAGAACCATTGTGCTAGATGGATGATAGGGATAATAAGAAATAAGGGACAAGTAATAGAAATTCTTTTACTTCAGAATAGTTATACTCTCTATTTGTTCAGTTGTAGACGTCCATATGTAACTGTTATCTAACCATGTTTGAGAATGCATTATTAATAAACGACAACAGTAATCAACATGTATGGAACACCTATTATATCTAGACTTTGTGCTGAGAGCTTTTTATAGTTCTCCTTTATTTTAAGAATATTATTAAGGGTATACTATAATTTTCGAGGTTGGTGTTTCACAGTCACCTAGTATGCTTGCTAAAATGTTAGACTTCTAGGTGTCTACCCATAGAGATTTTAATTTGGTAGGGTTCAGTACCCTCAGATAATTCTTATCACGAGGTTAAGTAGAAAATATTTGCTCTAGTTAAACAACACTCTGTACATTTTTTTTTTAAATCTATGCCCGATTCAAATTTGCCGATTTCAAAGAATTGCCACGTCATTTTGGCACCATTTATTTGGCAATAAAAGTTACATGAGATCAAGTTTCCCTTTCATGATTCAGAAAACCCTTTAGGGTCTCCAGAACTATAATTCTTACTTTGACTCTCTGGATTATAGAGTTGCAAGCAAGGCCAGATGAGAGAGCATTCTTTTTCTAGCACATTCTGTTTACTAGCACATTTTGTTTACTAGCACATTCTGTTTACCATGCTGACTATAGAATACTTTCCCCTCCTGATATTTTTTTGTTTGAAATAATATTATAGGATGTTGATCTTCATTACAGCCAGATGCATTTTATTTCATAGTGATTTAAGAAAAATTACAGAAAATGTATTGCTTTTTTTTTTAGTTTTGATTTTTTTTATCTTTTTTGGGGGGGGGTATACCTGGTGGTGTTCAGGGTTATTCCTGCTCTCTGGTCAGGAATCACTTCTGGTAGATTTGGAGGGCCACATGGGATCCCAGGGATCGAATCTGGGTCAGCTGTGTGCAAGGCAAGCACCTTACCTACCTCTCAACCCTGCCCTGTATTTACTTTCTTTAGGCTAGAGCTTGTTTGTCTATACCAGTGGTCGGCAACTTTTTTTTCAACTGAGCCAAATCTCGCCAAAACCACGATTGAAATTTATTTTGAGAGCCACATTTTTGTTTGTTTGTTTGTTTTTGGCAGTGCTCAGGGGTTACTCCTAGCTCTATGCTCAGAAATCGCTCCTGGCAGGTTCAGGGGACCATATGGGATGTTGAGAGGCAAATGCCTTACCTCCATGCTATCTCTCTGACCCCAAGAGCCACATTTTTAAAACCGAAAATACATAGGATGGTACACTGTTTTTAGTTTTAATAAGTTTTTATTGGGGCCGGGCGGTGGCGCTGGAGGTAAGGTGCCTGCGCTAACCTAGGACAGACAGCGATTCGATCCCCCAGTTCTCCATATGGCCTCCCGTGCCTGCCAGGAGCAACTTCTGAGTGAATAGCCAGGAGTACTCCCTGAGCGTCACCGGGTGTGGCCCAAAAACCAAAAAAAAAAAAAGAAGTTTTTATTGAGAACATTCTGCATGCAAGTATCCACAAGGGTCAGGAGGATACAAATAACACAACTAATAAAACAAAAACTTTAGAACGATATTATTTATCAATAACGTTAAACTCCATAAAATTTGCCTTACAATGTAGAGAAAATTACATCCTAACAATGACTGACAAAGTCACAAACATTAATGTGAACATTGGCCTTGGATTTCCTTGGAAAGTTTGAATAAATCAGGTTTGTATGTTGTTGCTTTTAATTTTAGGCACGATTCCAGGTTCTCATCGATGAGACGATTTCTCAATTTACTCTTGATAAGATTCATGCTTGAAAATGATTGTTTGCATAAATATGTAGACCCGAACAAGGAAAGAACAGCAAATGCTATTTTTTTAGTTGACTATATGAGTCAGGAATACTATTCCAGGTGTTAAAAATCAACATATCTTCCTTCTCCAGGTCTTTCAAAGTTCACATTTATGTTTCTCCAATCTTTCTAAATTAGCACAAAAACATTCAAATTTCGAGCTCCACAGTTCTTTGTTTTTTAAATCCAGAAATTGCATTTCAAAGTTGCCAATATTGATATTAAAGGGAGAAAAATTTAATTCCATTACAGTGGCATCAAGAGGTTTTTAACAAAGGCCAACGTTGCTTTGCTGTTTCTGAAATCCTGAAACCTCTTGAGAAAAGCTTTCCTTATATTTAAAAGTGCTGTTTTAAAATAGATAATGTCAATATCAGAATTATTTTATTGGTGATGTTTCAACAGGCTTGGAAGGTGAATCAAAGTTTCTCTGTCAAAATCTTGAGCAAAAACAGATGATTTGTTTTCAAACAAAATAACTTCTTCTAACATCGAAAAAATTGTGTTTCCTTTCCCCTGTAGTTTATGACTAAGCTGATTTAGATGTGAAGTAACATCCACCATGAAATACAATTTTTGAATCCACTGATTGTTGATTTTGGATAGTGAACACCCTTCTCGAGGAAAAATGCTTTGATTTCTGATAATAAGGAAGCAAAACGTTTCAAAACATTTCCTCTTGATAACCAAAATGTGCTGAAAATTTGAAACCCTACAATATGGAGATGAAACAGGTAAAAGAGAAAAA
>PVKC010036533.1:0-13199 GCA_004027635.1 Crocidura indochinensis
AGTTTTGCTGGGTATAGTATTCTAGGCACAGCATTCATTTCATTGAGTTTTGTCACTATGTTCCACCACTCTTTCTGGCCTTGAGTGTTTCTGGTGACAGGTCTGCTGTAAATCTCAAGGATGTTCCCTTGAATGTAATTTGCCTTTTTGATCTTGCTGCCTTCAGAATTCTGTCTCTATCTGTGAGATTCGTCATTATTACTAGGATGTGTATGTGGTATATTTCCTGGGTTCTCTTTTGCTTGGTTCTTTGGGCATGCAAGATTTGATTGCATGTATTCTTTAGCTCTGGAAGTTTCTCTTTAATGGTGTTCTTGCTGGAAATTTTCTTTCTGTGACTCTGGGACTCCAATGGTTCTTAAGTTGTTCTTTTGTTATTATCATAGACTTCTCTTTTCATCTGTTCCCATTCTTTGACTAATTTTTACATTGTCTGTTCATTTTCTTTAAGCTTTCTTCCATCTCTCCTGCTGTGTGGAGTTGTTATTTATCTCATCTTCCACAGCACCAATTCTATTCTCAGCTTCTGTTAGCCTGTTGAAGATCATATCCATTTTGTTATTCAATTCGTTTACTGAGTTTTTCAGACCTGTTACTTGACCTGTTATTTCATTTTGGAATTTTGTGATTTCTGTCTTCATATATTCTTGGTTCTTATTAGTGTTCTGTTCAACTCGATCCATGGATTCTTTGAGTTCTATGAGCATCTTCCATAATTCTTGTCTAAATTCTTATCTGAGAGATTGATTAGTTGGTTGGTCATTTTCTGGTCATCAGAATTGTCATCTCTATTCTCTATGTCTGATGCTGGCCTGCATTGTTTCCCCACAATCACACTTCTATTGTGGGTTTTTCTACGTGTTGTGGTGGTATTTATTGGCTAAATGATGTATTCGGGCAGACTCCTCCAGCTCCACCCTTTCTGTGTGGGTCGACTTGCCTCCAAGGATGGGAGTCCTCCATGGATAAAGCCTTAGATAGGATCAAATATTAGGCCCGAGCAAGCAGCAGAGAAGACAGTCTGGGGAGAAATGCTGGGCTTCAGTTATCCAGCACAGTTCTTATTGCTTATTGCGATTTTTTATTCTTGTTGCAGTGGTGTTCTTTCCTTAGAAAGAGCGCATGGCCACGTAGTAAAGCGGAGTGGTCCTGCTCTTCTGGGGCCTCTGGGAGAGCAAATTTTCTGGGCCCTTTTTGGTCCTCTCCCAAGAGCTTCAGGAGACAGGACAGGAGACTAATATACACAGGCAGCACTCACAGCACTCACAGTATCTCACAGTTTCGTTCAGGCATAGATTCCTGGTTTTAGTATTCTGTAATTATTTGTGATTATCATTATTTGTGACTATTATTTGCTTTGGGTGGCTATTTTTGAATCTCTTTTAACTGGTACTCTTTAGACATTCAGAATATATTTGCATGCTCTGCTTATTTCTGGGAATTTATCATTAATTGACTATTGATTCTTCATTAAGGTGTTCTTCTGGGTATCTGAGATCCCAATGATTCTTATGTAGTTTTTATTGAGTTTATCCCAGAGTTTTATTGTTATCACTTTACTTCTTTATTGTACACAGTTCATCTTCTACCACTGATTCTGTTCTCAGTGTCTATTATTACTCTGCTGACAAGTCTTTCCAGGGAGGTTTTCATTTTATACACCATGTTTTTCAGCCCTGATATTTTTGTTTGAAGTTTTCTATTTTTATTCTCATATCTTCTTGAGTCTTCTTCGCTATCTATTTCATAATTTCTTTAAATTCATCAAAAATTCATAGCATTTCCTCTCTAAAATTTTGATTATAAATGTTATGTAGGTGGCAGGTATTGATTGGGTATAAGAACTAGCTTCTTCGGTATTCTATGTTTTTTTTCTCATTGTGAATAATGTTTTTGGCTTTTGGGTCACATCTAGTATGGCTCAAGTGTTATGACTGGCTCTGATCTCCAGGTTTACTACTGGCACTGCACTCAGAAGTTGCTCCTGGCAGGCTCAAGAAACATATGGGATGCCCGGAATCAAACCAGTTCTATCCGGGATTGGCTGCATGGAAAGAAAATGGCCTACTACATGTTATTGCTTCAACCCATCATTGTGAATTTTGGTGTATGGTACTTTTATTTAATGTTGTTGTACAGCTCCTTGATTAGAAGAAATGTGCAACTACAAAGTGAAGAGATGGAACTGTGCACTCTTGGTTGTCTCACATTCTGCTAAATTCAAGCTAAAATCCACTAATAACTACAGGCAGCTGGGTCTGGTTCATATAACTCTACCTGGAGGTTAATCAAAACTCTGGCCACTGCAGCTTATCCCCAAGTATATGGTGAACTGATACTTGACAAAGTAGCCAAGAATTTGAAATGGAACCAAAAAGATTTCTTCAACAAATAGTGTAGGAGCAATTGTACAGTGATATGTAAGAGATTAAAGATTTATCTATGCCTCACACCTTACTCACAAGTCAGTTCAATGTGGATTAAAGACCATGAGAACAGACATAAGTTCATAAAGTTCATAGAGGAAAACATAGGCAAACCACTCCAAGACTTACACCTGAAAAAAGTCTTTGATGATGGGATGCCAGTAGCAAGAACTCTAGCATCAAACCTAAATAAATGGGACAAGAAACTAAAAAGTTTCTGTATGGCAAAAGAAATGTGGGGTAAAAATAGAAGACAGCTAACTGATTAGAAAACAAATTTTTGCACTCAGCACATCATATAAAGTTTTGATATTTAAGATATACAAAGTGCTCACAAATATTAACTCCAGAGTACCTAAAAAATAGGGAGAGGAAATGAACAGATATTTCTCTGAGGAAGAGCAATAGATGAACAACAGACACATGAGAAATGTTCTTTATCACTTATCCTTAGAGAAATCCAAATCAAGAGAACAATGAGATATCATCTTACACCAATGAGGATAGTACATATCGAAAATAATGGGAACAATCTCTGTTGGAGTGGAAGTGATTAAAAAGGAATTCACCTTCATTACTGGTGGGAATGCTGCCTGGTCCAAACCCTTTGGCAAACAGTATGGAGGGCTCTCAATAAACTCAAATTTGAGATACCATATGACCCAGCAATCACACTATTAGCTATCTACCTCAGGACAGAGAAACTTTCATCCAAAAAGATGTATGCACAACACTATTCATTGCAGCACTCAGTACAATAGCTAAGACTTGGAATCAACCTAGATGCTCAATAGCAGGTGAATGGATCATGAAGATGTGGTACATACACACAATGGAATGCTATATAGTGGTAAGAAATTATACAATCATGCAATTTGCAGCAACATAGATAGATCTAAAAATATTGTGTTAAACTAGGTAAACCAGTAGAAGGATAAATACAGAATAATATGACTAATATGTGGCATTTATATATATGCATGAAGAAATCAATGGCCTAATATGTAGATATCAATCATATAGAGGTCAGGGATTAATGAGGAGAAGGAAATAGATTCAGTGGAAGAGTAGAAACATATACTTCAAGGAAGATTACAGCAACAGAAACAGCTGTTTAGATTAAATAGATGTTCAATCAACCACTCATCATAGAGACCTATAATAATGTTCTAATACTTTTTTTCCACAAAAACAGGAGCAGTTCTGAAGTCAAGGACTCACACTATGGATCTCTTTCAATGTTTTTATTATGTCTATAATAACTGTTTAACATTTTTCATGTCCACAGGGGTTCTTGAAGAACCTGAGTTTTGCATTTTAATGTTTTATCATATTAGATTCCAACTATAGTCTTACACATGGTAATACCTGAAAAAATGCTCCTATTTATCCATCTTTCATTTGAATATGATACTTTCATGATCTAGTGCTTATGTACACAGAAACTGTTGAAAGAGGCAACTGCACACCATAGACAGTATTTTTAAATAAACTTTTATTGTTGCCAAAGTGCATTACAAATTGTTCACAGAATTATTTATGATACATATTGACATTGAATGAGGGGCATTCCCACCACCAGTGTTGTCCTCCCTCCACCCCTGTTCTCAACATGTATCCTATACCTTCCTCCCTTACCCCCCAGAATACTAGTGTAATTGGTCTCCACTTTACAGCTTGTTGTAGATTGGGTATCTGTTCTGTTGTCATTGGAGATAAAAAGGATAAGAAAAAAGGAAGAAAAAATTTGGTATCAACTACCAAAGAAAGAAAGGAAGAAAAAGAAAGAAAGAAAGGAGAAAAAGAAAGAAAGAAGGAAAAGAAAGAAAGAAAAAGAGAGAAGAAAAATGCACCCGGCAAAGAAAAAAATCACCAAATAATAACCACAAGAGTGAAAAAGAAAGGAAAGAATGGAAGAAAAAAGAGAAGAAAATAAAGTAAAAACACTTACAAGTCAAGCTGGGTACTTACAAGTCAAGAAAAAGAATGGGTGCTGGATTGGCAAGGTTTGGCATTCCCCCCACTTTTTTTGCATAGTCACAGTAAGTATTGGGGAAGAAAGGGAATTCCCGTGGCCTAAGAGATTCAGGGTGTCTCCATCCTTGAAAAATACCATCATGGGGTCAACCCCGGCTCCATATATACTCATTACACCTTACCCAGGGCTTTTTTGTAGTACCAGGAAACTTTTCTCTCAGTTATGGGTGAGAAAATCAGGCCACTGTAGCTAGTGATCTTGGTATTTGTGCAGGTCATAGGACAGGGTCTAGGATAAAATCTTTTTTGTGTGTGTGTATGTGTGTGGTTTTTGGGTCACACCCGGCAGCACTCAGGGGTTACTCCTGGCTCCATGCTCAGAAATTGCTCCTGGCAGGCACGGGGGACCATATGGGGCACCGAGATTCGAACCGATGACCTTTTGCGTGAAAGGCAAATGCCTTGCCTCCATGCTATCACCCGGGCCCCATAAAATCTTTATGGTTCTAGAGGTTCTGTTACATCATTGTTGTTGTGTTCAATCTTCTGTAACAAGTGCTCCTGTTTTCATTCAGTCCCTAAGTCAAAACCTAGGATATTATGGATTCAAAGATTCTGCTCAGTCTCTGTTGTCAAGGTTGGGCCTCTGTAATAAGAAATCTTTTTTTTTTTTTTAATAAAAGTCCTGGGCTACAGCCTAGTGTAGAGTTTTCCTTATTGATCCCATGTAAGTTCTGCCCAGTCATGGTTGTCAAAGTCAGTTTTCTATAGTTGGTACTCTTATTTTTCACAGTTTAAAGGACGATACATCTTCTGATTTCCTTTTAACTGATGTGATAGAACAACCTGGTCTTAGGTCAAGTTGTCATTTCCTCGTTGTCATATCAAAACTGGCACAAGTTGGTGCCAGAGTGGTGTTATAAATCTCCCAATGGAGCTTAGTTCCTGGTTGCCCAGGAGCTGTATCAGTTCTACCTCTGGGCCCCCTGGGCCCAGTATCAGTTCTACTGTATCAGTAGAATTACGTCTGGTCCCACTTAGTCCAGGGGACTGAGATGCCCCCATGCCAGTCTGGCCTTCAGGACCAGACCTGGTAACTCGAACCCTGGTGGTAGGGAGGAGAGAAACTCCTCCTCTATGCATTTTCAGACTGGAGAGGGAGGCTGCATTTGGACTCAGGATACCCCACATGCCAGGGCTTCTGTTCCTCTTCTACTGGTATGTCATGGACTCTGGGCAGACAGTTGGCCAAAGGCCCCCTGAGCTGACCATTTAGTCCAGGGGACTGAGATACCCCCATGCCAGACTGATCTTCAGGGCCAGACCTGGTAACTCGGGCCCTGGTGCGGGGAAGGAAGGAGGAGAGAAACTCCTCTTCTATGCATACTGGACCCCCTGCAGGGTTGTCTTTTCTTACTAATACTCATTTTCAAAACCAAATGGTGGTAAATGTGTAAAAAGTAAATATACATTTTAAGCATTATCAAAAAATGTTCTTAATTCTAGACTGTTCCTAGGAAAGGAAACAGAATGCCCAAGATTTGGATGATAACACTCAAATAGATCTTTAAAGTCAGTCTTTATGTGGATGTGACTTTCCATACTGACTCCATGCCTAAACCATAAGTAATTCATCTATATATTGTATATAGCCCCTATCATGTATTGCCTCTTACGCCCCGAATCTCTTCTACCCCCTCATCTCTCAAGCTTAATCCGTTATCTTCCCCTTATTTAACCCCCTTTACCCTCAGTATCTAATTCGGTAGGCACCAAGACTGACCTGCCCCAACAGACCACCATCCAGCTCCTAAGTGAAAGACACCCTCTTGGTCCCCAATCTCATGCCTAGGCAAAGAACTACAACCAACTTGCCTGCTGACTCATGCTTGGTGGCCCCTCTAACCCCCATCAAATCATGGACTGTTGCATGATACCAGAATCAGCAAAACCCCCAGCTCAAGGACACTATAGGATTCCATAATGTTGCAAAACATGCTCAAACTCAAGTCCAAGGTCTGTGATACAAATAAGAACCTTGGCTTTCACTCCCCACAAGAATATCTTAAGACCTAATTGGGAGGCCTATATTGCCTATGGAAGCTTTATACCTTTATAATAATGCATCTTAAGATGTGTCTTCTTAAATATACAGGTAGCCTCCTCCATCACTTGTTTTCTTCAAATACTCCTTTTTAAATTCAGTTTTATTTATTTGTTCTATTTTAATATATACATATTTTCTCTATCTTTACCATTTTTGGTGCTGCTTGATACAAAAAGCCTTGCCTGGGATAAAGGTTCAGATCAAAACCAGACCACAGGAGACTATGTGTGTAGCCTGTCATCCTTACCCATAATAGCACCAGAAATACAATATGATACCATACATTTTTGTATGGGCACAGTAAAAAAAGTAGAAACCATAGACACAGAAACAAGATCTTATCTTCTAGAGATAGGAACTCACACTTTTTATAACACAAAGGTGCCTCGCATCCTGGACATGTGTCATGTGGATGCAACTCACTGTTGGACAGTGTTAGTTCAATTCCATAGACAGTTTTTTTACAATGCCCATTCTTTAACTATGCTTGTTACAATTTGTTTTTGTTTTTGTTTTTGTTTTTTTAAGCCAAACTATCTTACTATTAGACCACAAAGTCCACATTGTCAGATTGCTTCCAGGAAAAAATCTGGATGTTCAAGACATGGTAAATCGTACACCATAATAATGTAAATGGGGTAGACTCCTTTTACAGAGCTCACTATCAGATTGCTTATTCTTGATGGGAAAGTATAGCTGTTATAAGAATCTTCTATGCCCAATATTATCCCAGAGGCTTTTATCTAGCAAAGATTATCCACACCATCAATGAATTGCCTAGATACTGGAACACCCCAACCCCCAAGTGCCAATAATATTTTGTTGCTGTTTTTTTAAGAGCTCTGATCCATTCCGTAGGGTCACACCTTCAACTACGAATTGTTTGTCTATATGTATGTAAGTGTGTATGTGGTGAACTCCTCTATGCTTATCTAATCTCTATTGTATATAATACTGGCCTATATGGTATATAGTTCCCATTATGTAATATCCCTTCTCTCCACCCCTCTCTACCACCCTACAAATCCTATTATATCCTCTCAATCCCCTACCCCTGATTCTCTATCACCCCTATTTAACCCTCTCTCCCTTTGTTCTTCACTCCTCAGGGATTGAAAATTTCACCCTACCCCAGTAAGCTGCCAGCCAACTCCCAAAGTGAAAGGACACCCTCCCAGCATGCTATGTCTCATTCAAGGAAGAGCCTGCAGACTTTGCTTCTGCAGACCCATTATAGGTGGCCCTTTTTCTTTCACCCCAACCCCCAATGTAGGATATAGCATGCTAAGAAACTCATCTCCCAAGAGACCCTCAGCTCGAGGATATTACTTGATTCCAGATTTCTGTGAATCATTTCTCAAACTCCATAAGATCATGGGATGAGATGAAACTGCACTCTGGAATCTACACCCACCAACTATCTCCAAAGACGTATAGGGGATTTCTAAGTTTCTTTTGTGTGTTTTCTTACTAGTTATAATTTTATAATTTAGTTATAATGCATTTTCTTACTAGTCATAATTTTTAGTGTCTATTTCCACATGTAAATGTAACTCCCCCCATCCCTGCTGTGGGTCTGTTTAGAAGAAAATTCTTGTAGAAATATCATGGTTGGGTTATAAGCTCAGGTTTAAATCAGTTATAGATATTGTTTAGCTTGTTAGTTTTACCCCCATATGCACCAGATACACTTGGCACTGTTCCTTTTTGCATAAACACACTAAAATGGGGGTATCTTACATATAGAAAGGAGTTCTTATATAATAGGGACAGGAACTCATACATTTTATAGTGCGAGGCTGCCTTTCACACTGAATGTCTGTGATGGAGACTTGACTTAAGCCTTAATGAAGAGGACACCTATCATTCAATCCGAACCTCAGATCCCAACATTGGTAACTGCACAGTTTATGGCACCAGCACCAGGAATCGAAATCCTCCTGGGGGAGGTCCATGTGTCACCTGGCACTAACCTGCTCCAGAGCAGGTCAATAAGACACACTGATAATGACAAGGAAATAGCAACAACATGAATATGGGCAGATCTCACTACTTCACTGCTCAAGAATGAGATGAAATCAGAAGATGCTCTGTCCTAGGATCTGTGCAAGAACCAGGATCTTTTTCTTTTTGGTTTTTGGTTTTTGGGCCACACCCAGTGACGCTCAGGGGTTACTCCTGGCTATTTGCTCAGAAGTCGCTCCTGGCAGGCACGGGGGACCATATGGGGAACCGGGGGATCGAACCATGGTCCGTCCTAGGATAGTGCAGGCACCTTACCTCCAGCGCCACCGCCCGGCCCCTATGAACCAGGATCTTTAAGTATACAAGACTGGGGGCCCGGGAGATAGCATGGAGGTAAGGCGTTTGCCTTTCATGCAAAAGGTCATTGGTTCGAATCCTGGTGCCCCATATGGTCCCCCGTGCCTGCCAGGAGCGATTTCTGAGCATGAAACCAGGAGTAACCCCTGAGCACTGCCGGGTGTGACCCAATAACCAAAAAATAAAAAAAAAAGTATACAAGACTGACTGCAACAACTGCAACTATGCAGAATTAGTCCTGGGACCACAAAGAAAAACTATCCTAAGCTTCATCCTAGGACCTGTGCAAAAACCAAGATTGCTAAATACAGAAGACTACTTTGACAACTGAAACTCAGCAGAACTTTCTCTGGGACCCTAAAGAGAGACATTGAGGTAGGACAACCAATAACAGTCTTCTCTATTGGTGGAGACACCTGTATCTCTTAGGCCAATGGAATTTTCTTTCTAATTTCCCCAATGTTTGTTGTGCCTATCAAAAAAAAAGCCCCATCTGCCCCTCACCTCTTTCTTTCTTTACAATTTTATAATTTTTTTCTTCTTTCTTTTTTTATAATTTTACTTATATTCTATATAGGAACTATCACCTTTTACATAGAACCATAGAACTTGAGTTTTTTAGATATGTCTCATGATTCTATGTCTTCCTACAAATTGAGAAAAAAAACCCCAATAGATTGGACCAAGGGGCCAAGAAGTCTCAGGAGCATTGAGTGGTGGTGCACAGGGGTTTCTACTGGCTCTGTGGTCAGAAATAGCTCCTGGCAAGCTCGGGATACCATATGCTGCCCAGAGATAGAGCCTAGGTCCATCCCGGACCAGCCACTTGTGAGGCAAAGTCCCTGCCACTGTGCTTTCACTCCCCCCACCAAAGCCTACTAACAATAGAGTTCGGCTGGCTTGTAGTTAGAGGACCCTTGCTTGAGATTCGATTTCTCATTTCTTTTATAGCTGTTTCCAGGACCATATCCATTTTCTAAATCTTAGGGTTAACTTTAGATTGTTTTCAATATCCTGCTTAAACACCAATATGGATCATAATGTATCTAGATGGTGGTGTTGCAGGAATGAATGATTCCTCTACCTCTTCTGAGACAGCTCCTTTAATTGAAGTCTTTAATTCCATCAATTATTTATAGCTCTCTGCATAGAGGCCGATCTTCCGGTTTAACTATAGTGATAGGCATTTAATGCCTGATGATGCTCTGTTAATAGTGCTCTTTTCAAGCAAGATTTTTAATATGTCAGTATTTACTTGTAGGAATACAATGGATTGATTATTCTATGATTCTACCAAATCTACATTTTACATTCATTTCTCCTATAGAAGTCTTTAGACTCTGTGAATAGAAAAATGTTCTCCATAATTAAAGACAATTTACTTTTTCATTCTTTTATGCCTTTATGTTTTTACATTATTGACAGGCTACAGAACACTTAAGGGGGGATTCTTTCTACCTTTCCTATGATCTATGACCCTAGCTATATTTTGTAGATGGTCCTGAAAAGGATGCTGAAGCACCATTTTATTAACACTTTTCTAAGAGAATCTCTTACATTCAATTGGATGTTGAATTTTGTCAAATGCTTATCTCCCTTGAATTTGGATCACCAAATTTTTCTTTTATCTGTACTTAGGCACTATTCTAACATTTGAGTACTCATTGAATTGACATTCCTGAAATAAAACCTACTGAATCAGGATGCATTGATGTTTTATGCAGTCATAGATCCTATTGCTGAAAATTTTTGCATCTATTATCACTAAGGAGTAAATAGCCATGATTTTCCTCTTTCATATTAGCCATCCAAATCTAACATTAAGTTGTCTATTAAGTTGGAGTCAGGATGATAAACATCATTACTTTATGAGAAATACTGTGGAAGAAAATTTTTTTGCTTTATTGCTACTTGGGATTCACTGAAAATGTCTTTGTAAATATTTTCCAAATCTGAAAGCTTCTATGCAATTAATTTTCCATTTTTATGATGGATTTTTAATTTTTCTATTTATATAGTCTCCAGTAGCTTTTTCTCACTACTGGAAAATGACACTAACTTCTCTAGCAGAAAACCCTGTGAGTTGTGTCTCTTGGTGTGTTTATCCCTCCTTACTTTGCAACCAAACCTGCTTTGATAGTTGTGCATACCAGGTGGAGCATCTGTGCTTCTTTCTTTGGGAGGAAGTGTGCCACTGAGGGCTTACTCATAAATTTCAAGTTCAACTTCACAGGGGAGATGTAAATTACATACGGTATGGCAACTGCACAAAACACACATAGGTAAATCAAATCACTAAAATCATGCCCAGTACTTGGGACACACCCTGTAAATGGTCAGTCAGAACTCCTCTATGATGAAAACCTTTCAAGTAGGCTAGAGATGGGAAGTCAGTTCACTATCCTCAAAACTGTTTCTTTACATTTAGAAACCCAAGTCACAAGCAAACTTCAAAAGAACAAAATACTATATTCCCAAAAGTGTTTCCATCAGATAGAAACCTAACAAGTATTTAAATTTTTTCCTAAAAACCTGAGAACACAATATAATGTTTTGCCAGATGTTTAAATTTCAGTGCTTATTTCCTAAAACATGTCTTTATTTGTAATCTTACTCTAA
Source organism: Crocidura indochinensis (assembly GCA_004027635.1). Lineage (NCBI taxonomy): Eukaryota > Metazoa > Chordata > Mammalia > Eulipotyphla > Soricidae > Crocidura > Crocidura indochinensis. Next base: position 11,452 of record PVKC010036533.1, read on the forward strand.
TCTGGCCATGGTGTGATTTATCAAGCCTTTAATCTTTGGCAACAGATCTGTGCATAAACTGTGCATTATTAATGTCTTTCTATCTTTCCACAATTCATACTGATTATGCTATATGGTATAGAGAATCATTGATCACTTCACTTATCAATTCTTTATGCAGACTGATGAAGTACAGTCTATAAATACATGCCATTAAATTTATTCATCCCATTTCTTTTCTTTTCAGCTCAATGAGAAACTTGATGTGTCTGATTTCCAGAGTGCTTTCAATAGTTTGGTGTTGAGGGCAGTGAACCTCTGACACCCTGTGGCCACATAGTGCTTTTTAATTAGCCTGGAGGAAATCACAGCAGGCATGAAACAAGTTGGTTGGTTACTTTTCCGTTTGTTCTAACAGCAAATAAAAACATGTAATTGGATTTTCTAAAAGCTGACCAGTTCTCTGAGTATGCTCCATTTACAGACATCATAGGTTTATCTAATATGAGTTAACCCCTAGCACCCGACTAAAAATAGACCTTCTGCAGTGAGCAGATAGTATAGTTTACCATGATTTTTAGATTGTGCTTCTGCTGCAGAGCCCTGGCCTTCTGCCTTCTAAGCAGTTCAGGGCCCAGTGCAGGACTGGAAAACCCACCTTGTACACCAGGTGCAGCTGCAGAGAAGGGACACCAAAGACAAGTCAAATGCACTGAAAGGTCACCATTGGGAGATCAAGGTCACAGAAAGACCACAAATAATAGGTCAAAAGCAGAGACACAGAAGGGCCATCGCTAGTGGAGCCAAGGGCTCCAAATGAGGATCTGGTGAGACACAGGTCTGGAAGCAAATGTTAACACAGAAAATAATCCACACAGTGAAATATATGCAAGAATGGGTTCAGGAACTCCAGCACTCAAGCGAGAAGTTAAACCACCCAAGCTTTCTGCTCCTAAGAAGAAACATAGCCCAGTGGAAGAAGACCAAAGTCCTGCCTTTCTCAGGACTCTGCTTATATTGACAAGAACCAGGCCACACCTGAGGTAAGGAAGGAATACCAAGCAGGGAATAATCCAATATTCCATCACCAGTTTACATCCTAGGCTGGAGTACAAATATCGATTAGGGTAGGACCAGTAAACGAACAGGCCATCAATGATAATCAAGGGCACAGTAGGGCCATAATGGGTAATCAAAGGCACAATGTCTATGTGGGATAGTCAACTACATAGACGGTGTACTAGTCCTCCATCCCACCTCAAGCAGCTGCAGCAGTAGTGAAGCTTTTTAATCCTCCGGTTACAAGGCCAGTGCAGCTCTTTCTTGATGAAAAGTCAGTGAAGGGACTGGAGCAATAGCGCAGCAGTAGGGTATTTTGCCTTGCATGTAGCTTATGCCTGATGAACCTCAGTTCTATCCTCAGCGTCCCATATGGTTCCCCAAGCTAGGAGCAATTTCTGAGTGCATAGCTACGAGTAACCCATGAACATCACCAGGTGTTGCCCAAAACACCAAAAATAAATTAATAGATAAATAAATATACAAATAAATAAAAAAGAAAAATAACAGTAAAAAATGATGGGCATGTGTGCCGGTGCAGACTTATAGTAGGAGGTGTTGACAATTCACACATAAATAAAGAAAAGAAATTTCTCTTGAGGAGACTTCCAAATGTTCCTGTAACTTTGATCATCTACTACTTAAATTACAAATATAAAATATGGGTATAAACACTAAATCTTTTGAAACAAATCATTTAGGTAGGGCTG
>PVKC010036534.1:0-13197 GCA_004027635.1 Crocidura indochinensis
AAAATTCCAGACATTGTCGCTCAGAGTGAGCAGGCTTCAAAGCCAAGCTCTTGAAGACTATAGAGTCGAACTTCTGTTTATGTTCACAAAAGCACATGAGAACATTCCTGAGTCTACTATGCAGAAATATAAGAGCAAACAACATTTCTATGGGTCCTCGTGGCTTAAAATCTATGCTTTCTTCTTCTGACTTAAAAATTCAAATAAAATAAGATTAATCATTTGAATGGCTCTTCCATTAAAGTCTTAACAAACCACCAAAGATAGAAAAATAACACCTTCAAAGAACATACAACCTAAGTAGAAGGACAAGCTAACAAAATGGAAAGCACATAGGAAGTGCAGCATTTCAGGGAAGCGGAGCAAAAGAGCTTCATTCCAGATGGAAAGGATAGACCTCAAGAGTGAGTGCAACACTGCCAACAGTTAACATTTCAGATCGACTGCACATGGCTATCAGATCTTCATCTTTACTGTGCCAAATAGATTTAATTAGTCACCAAGGATTAAAACAGTAGAGATATGAACACAATGAAAGCTTTACTGGAAATCACAAAGCAGTCTGGAAAGTTTCAAAAACCAGGCCCTAGAGCAATGCTCTGGCAGTAATAGATTGAGAACACTAGAAAATAACCCCAAAGTTTGTGGAAAATACTAAACCAGGGGCCTGGAAGATAGCATGGAGGTAAGATCTTTCATGCAAAAGGTCATAGGTTCGAATCCCAGTGCCCCATATGGTCCCCCGTGCCTGCCAGGGGCAATTTCTGAGCATGGAGTCAGGAGTAACCCCTGAGCACTGCCGGGTGTGACCCAAAAACCAAAATAAAATAAAATAAAATAAAATAGAAAGAAAATACTAAACCAGCAAAGTTATTTTTAAATTAGCAACACAGGGGTAAAGTTAATGTAAGAAGAATAATTTACATAAATATTTGGGGCCTTCTGAGAGGTTTCTGGGAATTCAGATCAAACAATACCATATCTGGCACAGTGGGTCACATACATCAATGCTTGAGAGTGTGGCAATGGAACAGGTAGTACTGTGGGAGTCATGACTTTTGCCAAAGATCATTCTCTGGGCCTTGAGCAAACAAGAAATGTATTCCAACATTTCAAGCTATCTCTCTGGTCCCTGCACATAGTTTTTAAATCACTCAAAAGACTTTAAACATTCCCCAAGTTTGGACAAAGTAATCATTCATGAAAAAAATCTGTATAATAATGAACTGTAAGAAATGGTGCCATTATGCAACATGGATAGAACCGGAAGATATTATGTTAAATGAAGTAAACCAGAAAAAGAAGAATAAGTACCATATTTCATTTATATGAGGTATTTAGAATAACTTCAAGAATAAATGCAATGACTTAAATAGGAGTTGTTGAGAACACCTTAGGCCCCAGAATATAGTGAGGAAAAGGAAAACAGTTGGGTAGGGAGGAGAAAGACAGATATAAAATGTCAGGAGACAGGGGCTAAGGGAATCTTAGGTGTTTTGCTAGTGTTAAGAAAGGACAGAACTGGCCAGTGTGGTGGTGCAAATGATAGAGCATCTGCCTTGCCTAGTACGGACCACATTTCAATACCCCAGCGTCCCAACATGGTCCCCAAACCAGGAGAGATTTTGAGTGTATAGCCAGGAGTAACTCCTGAGTGTCACCGGGTGTGGTCCAAAAACCAAAAACCAATCCCCCCCCAAAAAAGAAAGAAAGGACAGAGCTGCATGTCAAAACCAGAGTCAACAACAGGAAATCATGAATGCCAAACTTTAACAACAAAACTTTAAAAGGTGCCTGTAATGATGGCAGACTGGGGCAGGTGGTGATGGCATGGAATGAACTCTAAGAGGATATTGGTGGAGGGAGGTTGTCATTGGTGATGGAACTGGTCCTAAAACATTGTATGTCTAAAATTCAACTATGAATAACTTTGTAAATCAATGTTTTAAATAAAAAATTTTAAAGACTCTATATAATGCTAATAGACAGAAGCAGAAATCTAGATCCCAGAGTTTTGTGTTTTTATCTTGTTTTGTTTATTTTGAGCCACACCCGGTAATGTTCAGGGGTTATTTCTGGCTATGTGCCCAGAACTCGCTCCTGACTTGGGGAACCATATGGGACACCTGGGGATCGAACCATGGTCCATCTTAGGCTAGCGTGGGCAAGGCGGACATCTTACAGCTCAGTCCCACTGCACCAACCCCTAGATCCCAGTTTATATTGCCATAATTTATGTGCAATGTTAGACAAACCTCTAGCCTATTTTCTTGGTGATAAGAATTTTTGGTAAGAGTCAATATCACTGAGTTTTGTTTTGTTTTTCCTGTTTTTCATGGGCTTTGGGTAATAATTGGCCTTATTTATTAGATAAGCCCCTGTCTTACCTTTTCTACTCTTGAGTAGCTGAAAAAGTTATTTTCTCATCTACAGTTTGCTTTCTAGAAAATTACCAATTTTAACTGAAGAGAAATAGTCAAAAGTTTGCATCTTAAAAGTAAAACCTTACCTGTGGGGCCCAAGGGATAGCACAATAGGTAGGGCATTTGCTTTGCATGCAGCCAACCTGGGACTGACCTGGATTCAATCCCTGGCATCCCATATGATCTCAGAAGCCTGCCAGGAGTAATTTCTGAGTACAGAGCCAGGAGTGACCCCTGAGTGCCGCTGGGTGTGACCCAAAAACAAAAACAAAATAAAACAAAATAAAAAGATTCACCTTTACTTAAGAATCCTTTTGTGTTCACTATTCTTGAAAAAATAAAATTGTGTGAATGAATATAGACACATATATACAACAAACAATGAAAGTCTTCGGGAAAATTATAATGGCATAGATTCATATGTCTTTAGTTGCCATTAATTAATGTTTCATTACTTTAACTTTGGACTAGCCAACATGGTCCTAGTCACTGATGAGGTAGATAAGGTAATTCTTGAGAAAGTTCAAGCAGAGAGAGTGTAGATGGAAATCCAGGGTGAAAAGGAAAAACGTGTCTATGATTCATATTTTACAATCTTTAGTACCAGGAAATGAAATCTCTAAGACAGAGTACTAGAAACTAAGCAATCTGAGGTTCATGACTGGACTAAAGTGTGAGTCAGAATCCATGATTCTCTCCTTAACATATACCGGTAATTGATGGGATTAGCTGCATATTAAAGATAGGAGTTAGGGGTTGGAGAAAGAGGTAATACAGTTCAAGGATTTTCATTAGCATTCTCTTTGTTTAATACATAAAAAACACATTCTTGAATATTATAGACAAGTTGCACCCTTTAGTTCCTAAATACACTGCGCTAGAGAAATCTAAAAGCTTCAATTCAGAATCATGGGGCAAAATTCATTCCTCAAACTGTCAGAAGAGGGGAAGGAAGCAAATACAGGGCAGAAAGATTTGACTGGGACACAAGAAGTAACAAGACATTAGTAAAGAAGAGTTAACTATCATCTGGCATCCAGTCAAAACTAATGACATTTGAAAGGAGGAAAATTAGCAAAAAGGAAAAGATTTCTTCAGTATTTTAAAAAGGGAAATATTTATTGCCCAAGTAATAGAACATGTATGTATGAGGCAGTGAATTTAACCCCTGCTCATGCATATTCCCTTCTGGCACTTTAAGGTAGGATCTTGTGGCCATCAAGCGCCAAACTATCAGACCCAGATTGTCAGATGTGGCCTAGGGTCCCCCAGTACCACTGGATGTAGCTCTTATTTGAAAAAAAGGGGGGGGGGGACAGGAGATCAAAGAAGAAAGTAGTTATAACTGTGCGTAGGAGCTTGAATGTACGTTTAATACCTGCCAATTGGATTGGTTCCCCACTAAGATTATCATGAAACAGTGATTTCCTCCTTAATTCCACTGAACATTAAAATCTGGAACAAATTTCCTATACCCTGTAATCTGCTTCTTAATTTTAAAAATGGCAAGTCAGCAGTACAAGGCCTATGCATTGAGTTGCCTGGCTGGCTGAATATTGCCAGGCGTGGCCTCTTTGCTCCCTGAGTCGTCCCTGAACTTGGGAAGAACCCCTCAAAAAAGTTTAATGTGGAAAACAAAGTCTTATGTTTTGAAATAAGAGGCTATTTGACAGTTATTAACAATGGGATTAGACACAAATTGCCCATATATAATAATGCTGTTTTATGTAAATCTGAGCGTATTCAATAGATAGCTCTAAAAGCCTTTTAATAACCCTTAAGCCTCTGAATATGTTCAAATGAACTGAGAAGAGAGGGCATATGTCTCTAAAATCATTTAAAACTGACAACTATCATTTTTTCCAGCAGAAGTATGTGGGTGCTACTATGGAAAATAAAATAGCACCGAGATGAAAGACAAAGGCCCACAGACAGTCAAAAAGAGTCCTCGGGCAGACAATTCAGAGGAAAAATGACAGGATCATTTCACTCTCTTAACAGACTCCCTTGAGGAAAGAAATAGAGAGGAGGCTAAGGGTGGTGGCTGTGTGGGGAAGGAAGAAGGATTTTCTGGAAGGACTTGAGAGAAGGTCACCATTTTTATGATTTTTCTCCTTGTCCATGTCACTAAAAATGAAGTAATTTGTTACATCTGAGTTGGCAAACACCATTTAACATCCTTTCTAAAACTGTTGAATTTGAGGAACACTTATCTCCCAATATCCCGGAGCAAGAATATGTCTGAGAAATAAAAAGGAAACCATATATAAATGACAGAACTCAGGGTTCAAGTATATTTAAGATGGCAAGTTCTTTTCAGTTATAATTACATCCTTTCACTTAGATCCTAAAACAACTAAGTGGGCAAGAATATTATAAGATAGTCCTGTCTCTGTTAGATTCCAACACTGTCTATCCAAGAAACCTCAGTTTTCAGGGATGATAAATATGTAAGTAGTAGTTATTGTATCCTGAGTATCACTCTCCAAATGTGAGAGCAGTATCTTAGAACCAAAAATAATGAGATTCATAAATATAGCTAGATCTTTCCAGAAGCGCCTTGGTAATGATGAAAGAACCAGAGATAGTTGCTCAATCTCTAAACTACTAGTTGCTTATGTTCTCCTGTCTTCATTAATCTGTTCAGGAAGTATTTACTTGTTTATTTGTTTTTCCTGCAGTAATGCTGGTTCTCAACTGTTTAAATATTTATGTTTTAGGGGTCCAAAGTTAATATATAACACCTGCCAGCAATGATCCAATGAAATGTGGTGGAGAAATATTCGCCTTATAAAAAAAGTTGTTAAGAGCTGCTTTTCTCATCTCCATCATTCCATTCCTTTTTAGACATTCAGCTAGATATAGGGTTACGATGTATGGTGGATAGGAAACTCATACTCAGCTTTTTAATTTAGTTAAAAGCTTTTAATTTCTTAAAACCCAAGGTACCACTTTACCTACTGGTTCTTACAAGCATATTATTCACAGTTGTGTCAACAGATCTCTCACCTAATATTTCAGCACACTTAATCTTCTAAGAAAATTAAACAGGCTAACACAGCTGAGTTCATTTACCTATCAGGTTGAACTATAAAATAATTCGATTTTTGTAAGCAAAAAACCATTGAATTTTAACAATATTGAGTTGATATTTATATTTATAAGCAGTCTGCAATCTTTTCTGGTTTTGGGGTCACACCTGGTACTTAGAGGTTACTTCTGGCTCTGTGCTTAAGGATCATTCCTGGCAGTGCTTGGGAGACCATATGGGATGCCAGGGGTAGAGCCTGGGTCTGCCACGTGCAAGGCAAAAGCCCTATTCACTGTGCTATCACTCCAGCTCCCACTCTGGAATCTTGTAAGAAGAAAACCATGCTGCATTTTAATAAATCATCTTAGAGAATCCACAAAAAAATGATATAGGGATTTTGGTTAACAAAGTAAAGTTTTGAGAGTATGTAATTCAATAATTTGTAAATATATGCTGGAATGTATATAAAAGAAAGTAATAGAGAACAAATTATCTCTGGACACATAATAAACAATGAGAACAAATATTATATTAAATGAAAGAAGCTAGATACAAAAGAATTAATGGTCTAGAATTTAGTTTGTTAATTCTAGTTTGTGACAGAACTCACAAGAGCAGTGTTCCAGGGATTCTACAAGAAGAATCATAATGCTGGGCATTCCACATTTGAACAATGTCTTGGTAATCAGGATGTTTAAATATATTAAAAATCACCCAGCTAGAAATTAAAATCACTGCTTTTTGCCCACTACTTGTTATATGGGTATATATTTTTATATTTCAACTTAAAATAAATAACTAAATAAAAACATATTCTTTGGCTCACTCCCTTGATAGTATCTAGTGAAGGGGTTAAGCACACAAGGCAGGTACTATTCTACCACTAATTATTAGACTATATACTTAACTTCTACACGACTTTATATTTTTCTACTCTAAATTAGATAATTACAGTATACCTATATTTTAGAATTGGGGAGGGATAAGTATACAAGATTATGGCCATATGGCAACCAACATAAATTAGTTCTCAAGAACAACCAGTTGGTCTGTGTCAGAGTTTGCAATGAAACATTCTGTGATGTTAATTTATTACCTCCTCGCTCCATCCAACATCCTTCTTCATCTATGCACTCCAATTTCTGGGAAGATCTACTTTTGAGCACTTCTTCATGTACCCCATGATAGAGAGGTAGGTAAGAACTATGCTTACCCCAACCCCACATCTGCCCCAGTGACTGTTTCCAAACATACCAGCAGTGCCTCTGGAAGGTTGTGCTCTTCTGTGAAGGTGATGATTGCAGAGGTAATATCTAGAGCACTGAGTTCCAGAATGGCAGTGACGACAGAATTGGCACCATAGGCCCAGCCTGCCTGGAAGAACACAGCCACTTTCCTCACGAGAAGACCTGAGCGTACGTGCTTGAATACATGTCTTCCTATAAACCTCATAGAGTCTCCAAGGTTCCTGCTGCCAGAAGGCTGTTCCAGTGAAATCTTCCTCACAGCCTGCAGTAGGGCAGGCTTCCCCTTGTAGTCTGAGAAGCGGATCAGGTAATTCATTTTGGAGTTGTAAGAAACGATGGCCACTCGGGCACCCGTTGGGCAGTTACTTTCACTTATTTCCATCTTCATCAACAGAGATAATAAAATATCTCTCATCCTCTCAAATTCCAGTTGAGTGACACCGTTTGACATATCCAAGGCAAAGACCACTTCAGTTGGGAACACGGGGCATTTAGAAACACCTTGATTCAATGAATACATAGGTTTAAGATTTTCTGTAAGTTCTCTAAACACGGGAGGATGTAAATGAAAAGAAGAAGCCATATTTACCTCTTAAACAAGCTGGAAGTGAAATTATTTGGGAGAGAAAAGACATTATTAGTTGATATAGATACTGGCATTTTCCCTCATATAACTGATTCTAGGTATAAAAATATTTCCTTTGAGAAATCAAACAGAAATTCTAATTGCTCACTAGTATCTGGAGTCTCTTTTTTCTCATTTCAGTAGCCTTATTCCTGACTGTAGATATATAGGTATTTGGAATAAGGATTCCATTTCCCATTGGGATTCCCATTTTACTAATCTGGATGAAGAAATTGAAAGGTTCTATTTTTAAAAAGCACTCTTCTTGACCTAAACTTTAATAATCTAAACTTAAATGGGGCCTGTTATACTGGCAGGCCTTAGGGGCAGAGGGTCGTGGGATAAGATGCACTCTGGGATCATTGGTGGAGAGACATCAATACTGGTGATGGAAATGTTCCTGGTTCACTGCATATCTGAAATTCCACTATGAAGGACTTTGTAGATCACAATTATTTCAATAAAATAAAAAAATGTAAAAAGCACTATTCTTCTTTCCTTTCTTCTTCTTTTCTTAATTTTTGTGAACACTAAACCTTGATAGATATCTTGACCCATGGGGTGATTTTGGAAAAAGCATTCATGTTCCAAATCATGGTCAAAAACCTGTTTTGCCACACATTGTGAGTAGATTAACACTGAACCAGGTTTTGATTAACACTGAACAGGTTTTGATGTTTTGCGAAAGTATTATATTTTGTGCTATTTTTTTAATATTGAGAATACTAAAATTTAATGAACACATAAAACTATTCTAGAGCTTTATATATATCGATATCTATATCTATAACTATATAGCTATAGATATAGATACATACTCACACTAATACATGAGTAACATGTAAGTTATAAACTACAATTGTTTTGGTGTCTAAAGTGATATATTTTATAAAATGGTACAAATATATTCTTCATATTTCATATATATTTCAACATTTAATTTTTCTATTTAAAAGTTGTATTTGAAATATTTTATATTTTTATTTTAATTTCTGTGTATATACATAAACAAGTTCACTTTATAACAGAGTTTGGGATATATTATACTCTGAACCATTTCCCACTTAAGACATAGATAAATTTTTATTTTTTTCATCCACAAATATAGAGTAATATATATTCTCTTATTTTAATGTCTCATGGTATCTTCCACCAGTATGTATTGGTGATGAATATACTTGTACAAGTGTCTGTGCATATATTTTTTACTCATACCCCAATATAAATTAGTTAGGGATTTATATATATATATATACATATATATTATAGTGAACAATTGTTCTTTAAAAGACAACTTTAAGGAGATTAATTTACACACTTATTTGTAATGTGTACTTTTTAATATTTTTCAAATTGAGGAAGAGGTGGGATTTTTGTTATTAAAATATTTCCAATTTAAGAAACAAAAATAAGCATCTCATGATTTTAATTTATCAATTATTTTAATTAATACATATTTTTGTTTTGGCTTTGGGCCACAAGGGGTGGTGCTCAGAGTTTACTCTGGCTCTGCACTCAAAAATTACTCCTGGCATTCTTGAGAAACCATATGGGATGCTGAGGAAACAACCAGGTTGGCCACATGTAAAGCAAATGACCTACCAGCTGTGCTACTGCTCTGGTCCCTTTATTTAATTTTAAATGGTTGCTGTTAATTTCTTTTTTTTCTTTTCTGAATCCTCCATTCAAATTTCCTATATAACAGCTGGATGGGAATGGGTAAATATGGATAATACAGAAGAGGATAATTGCAAAGAAAATGCTTACTCCCAAATTAAGTATTTTATAAAGTAAAAGGAGAAGGATGTTTCTTAAAGGGTGCATATATTTTGGGATCAATTGAAGACAGTAAAGACATTTCAATCTAGGAATGTGACAAAGCATTACTTCTGTTGGTGAGTTCTAATTTCATTTTTAAAATAAATGTAAACAAAACAAGATACATTTCTTATTTAGCTACTGAACATCCTTGTTTAAATTAATAAAAATTTCTGCTATGTTTGAACTAGACCAGCTTCATAGACTCACTCTTTTCTCAAATGAGCTATAAACCAAGTTGTGAAAGATCATATGAACACTGAACCATGCAGCATAAAGCTGGCCATCTTCAGGGAGAAAGGCACACGCTGCCGAAGCCATGCCTGCTCACTTTATCACCCAGAATCACTATTTTAGCAATGGTCCTGCATCATCACACTTATATGATTTCCTTTGGGACACCAATTGGACCAGATTTTAGATATGCCAATATTTGGGCTGATATCACCAGGTTTTTTTAGAGGAAGTGCAGGCACCGTTAGAGGCATGCTTCTTCATATCTTTCTTCTTCCAGGAGGCCTGTCATCTGAATACATACCCCTAAAAGTGACTATCATTAATAGTGCCCTGAATTTCTGGACAATTTAATTTGTCTTATGCTGTCATTCCTATAGAAACACACAAATTTAACATAATGGACTGCTAACAAGAGCTTACTAGATATTCTGTCATTGTATCATAAAATTTTTTAAATGTTTTTATGTTTTTGCTTTTTATAAAATGCACAAAGACATAAACCTGTATAACAGTCATTGCATTTTGAAAGTGAGATGCTGTTTTATAGTGGAATTTTTCTACATTATTGATATAGCATGTCTCCCAACCATTATCTTACTAGGGTGCATTGGGAGAGATTATTTTTTCAGGGAAGCTTCAATATGTTCATTTACAAGAGCCTTTTATGATGAAAATGGAAACTCCTAAATCACAGTCCAGCCCACTAGTAATTAATGTCTCCAGCTCATGATCTCTCCCCGTGCTCCAATATTGGCCTCTTTGAACCATTTTCAACTTACGACAGTTTTCTCGGATTAAGTCAACAATTTCACAAGGCTGTTAAAAAGATTGAGAGAAGAAAAAGAATCTTTTAATATGAAGTATAACCTTCTTGCCCTATGACTTAGAAATTTCTCTCACGTGGATACTATCTGGATCACGTGTATCCACGTGACCACGTGGATACTAGCTTTTTATTCTCCATAGGAAAAAACCAACCTAATGTCATACAGATGAAACTAGCATTATTTTTCTGAATTCAGAATATATTTAAATTTTTTATTTTAAATGCTAATTTAATATAATGCCCACGTGACTGGATATATGTAGGTAGGTAGGAAGTACTCTTATTTTAACCTGACTCAATAAAATCAAATACGATTATAAAGTTCAAATCAGGGAATTGGGGCACATAAGGAAGAAAGTATCTTTATTTCTTTAATATCAAATGATCAATTCCTGTTCCACTTCTAAAGAGAGTACTACCAAGACAACTACATAAATATCTTTTCTAGAAAACCTGCTTTTTCCTTTTTGATCCTTTCTCTGTGGACTGTTCACCCACATCCATCAATTCCTATTTTTTAGTTGACTCTACATCTCCCTTTCTCAAATGTACTTTTATATTTGGGACATGAAAGGCATATTATAAGCAGATAATAGCCCCAAGGTCTTTCCCTTCAGATTAGAGTAGATAGGCAGGTAGACTGCCCCTTGTGATAGATTTTAAGTCATAAAATCAAGAAGGAATCCGAAAAGCAGTTCTATTTCCAGTCAGGAGCTCCAGACTGGAGACAAACTCTCTAAGGTCAGGACTCACCAAGACCCAACAAGGGATCATTAGGCAGAAACAAATACCCTGGTAAGACTGAATTGAGACCACTAGTTCTTCTGTCTTGAGAACCCTTAAAAATAAACTCTTGCACAGAAAACCAGAAGTTTGGAAAACTTGGAAATAGAACTATCAAACCAATCTTTGCAAAATCCAACTGTTCATACTTTTATCTTGGAGTCACCATACTTCTTGCTCTGGGTGTGTAATTTTCCCCCTTTATGGTGCTCTCCATCCTGAGGCCTCCAGGTCACAATTTGGGGTGCACATTTTCTTTTTTTTTTACTTCCCAGGCTTCTCTTTTCTCACTCCTCTTTCATATTTCTTGAATTATTTTATCATATTGTCTTTTTTCCATACTTTTTGGGGGCACTCAGGAATCATTCTTGGCTCTGCACTTAGGAACTAAGTAGAAAAGCACGAGGGAACCATATAGTATGCTGGGATCAAACCTGAGTTGACCTTGTACAAGATCAATGCCCTTCCCACTGTACTATCTCTTGGAACCTTTTTCTGAATTTTTTCCTTTTGAACCTAGGAAAGATCATTGGAGGTCAGGACAGATTGTCCTTTTGCTGAAAGATCATGAGTTTACCTTGACCTAAAGATTAAAGCTTCTGGAAATTGTAGGAATAAGGACCAATCATGAAGACCAACCCCTTTATACAGATAAAAATGTCTAGATATGGCCTGGTCCTTGTATTTGACAGGCCCAAGGGTCCGCATTGTGTAGGAAATAAAGTAACCTGTCATGAGTCCAAGTAGAATTACCCAAAAGTGTCAAAGTCCCTCTAGGGTTAAAAATACTGTTCTATTCTATTTGACTGAGTTTAACATTCCCAAGAAAAATCTAGACAGAAACTTAAAGCACTCAGAATTTGTCAAAGGAGAAACTAAAGAATCTTTATAGATTTTTATGTTTATAAAAGTGAAACACTTTGTGTCTGAAAAAGATGAATTTAGAATTAAAATCTTCACCTACCTTTTTGTCTACCAAACCTCTGGGGCCCTTGATGCCCTAAAAAAAGAACAAAAACTTAGTTTAAAATGCACAATTTCTAAGTTCCACACATTATTCTCCTGAGTAGGTAAAATAGTAAAAAAAAATTTTCCATATTAAATAGATGATCTTCTCCCTCTCACTCCTGATCCTTCCTTAAGGAGTCAGAGTACTTAGAGGTCTATCTCAGATCTCAGCATCTAGAAGACACACAAAGATGTATTATATTGATGTTTAGAGGCTTAGATGAGTTTTGAGATCAAGACACAGGGTTGGAATAAATTAATGAAAGACTATTAAAATCCTGAGGCCAGGACTGTGGCATTTGATTGTACAAGGTCAACCCAGGACAGACCCAGTTTTGATTCCCAGCATTCCATATCGTCGCCTGAGCCCACCAGGGATGATTTCTAAGTGCAGAGCCAGTAGTAACTTCTGAGCATTGCCAGGTGTGCCCTATGCCCACTCCAATAAATCTCGAGGCCACAATTATAATGCAGAGCTCTTTTGACTAAAGAGATCTAGTACAATTGGGTGCAGATCAAAAACCTAATAAATAAAATTTTAAGCAAACTTTAGTCCCTAGTCCTGCCCCTATTTTTCTCTTTAGGCCACCCATTACCATTCTCATGAGTATTAAATAGATTTGACTGGGTCAAATAGATAATCGCTTCTGGGCCTTTTGGCAAAGATCAGGTGTAGTGCCTGTTCTTATCAATTTAATATCTGATACGTCCTCTGTCCAAGGACAATATATTAAATGGATTTTTGGAGGTGGGAATCAGAAGAGGAGATTATTCTATCCGCTCCATGCATTGACCTGGTATTACAGTACCTCCAAGGACTGTGCACCAAAAAAATAGATAGATAGATAGATAGATAGATAGATAGATAGATAGATAGATAGATAGATAGATAGATAGATAGATAGATAGATAGATAGATAGATATAGATATAGAAAAAGGCAGCTAGTCTTTCCCCCAAATTTAAAGCTAAGACAGCATACCTTAGTTTATCCCTCAACCCCCAAGTCTTTGCCCTTTACCTGGTTTAGGTCCACAGATAGGTTCACAGGTTCTCTATCTTGAGAATACTTCAGAAGACTAGTTTATCAAGGGATTTTGTTTTTCCTGGTATCCACCAGTCTGCTGCCAACCCTTTCTTTTCTGTTTTTTTTTGTTAGTAAAAATCTCTTCTTATGAGCAATGGTACAGGTAGGATACT
>PVKC010036535.1:0-13207 GCA_004027635.1 Crocidura indochinensis
TAAAAAACGGTGTTAGAGTGACATTTGTTTGCATAGGCCCACCAAAATATGAGGGACCTGGAAAAAAAGGGAAAAGAAAAAAAACACCTTGGCCTAAATACAATGAGACCCTACCCCTGAGGTTTCCTGGCACAAGACCACCTCTGGGCTCCAGGCAAAAGAGTTTGTCCAATCCAAGTCGCCTGTAGTGGCAATACACTTCCATTCCTCACATTGTCTCTGTTGTTGGTATCATGCTTCTGTACGAAAGGTCCTGGAATCTGCATAGCTCATATAGTACTCAGGATGGTGCAGGGCATCCTCTCGTTGATTATGGAAAATATTTTTAGTGATTCTGTGGTTAATTAAAATGTCAGCCCAGAACATTGTACTTTTAAGTTTATTTTATTGATTGTGATTAATTTTAAATATTATAATTTTTAGAAGTACAACTTTACATCTCCTACTGTATAAGACTTACCATACTCACTACCAAAGTTCTGGCATAATTCTGATTTTTTTGTTTGTTTGGTTAGTTGGGTTTTTTGGGTCATACCTGACAGATCTCAGGGGTTACTTCTGGCTCTGCTATCAGAAATCTCTCCTGGCAGGCTTGGGGGACTAGAAGGGATGCCGGATTCGAACCACCATCTGTCCTGGATCAGGCGCATGCAAGACATCCTACTGCTGTGCTATTTCTTCAGGCCCTGATTCAGATGATATTCTTGACTTCTACCCTACTTCTCAACCCGCAGTCCCCTCTCTTCCAGTAGCCTCATTTTTCACAGTGATTATTTTTGTTATGATTTATTTACCTTGTTTTGGTTGTTTATATTTCATATATAAGAGAAACTAGAGGCTGGAGAGATAGCATGGAGGTAAGGCGTTTGCCTTGCATGCAGAAGGTTGGTGGAGGGAGAAAGAGAGGGAAGGAGGGAGGAAGAGAGAGAGAAAGAGAGAGAGGAGAGAGAGAGAAACTATCTGGTAATTGTCATTTTCTGACTTAATTTGCCTAGCATGTCTACAGATTACATCTTTTTTTCCCTGAAAGGTATGATTTCACTAATAGCTAAGTTCTGTTCAACTGAAGCAATATACCACATCTGCTTTATAGACTCATCCTTGGATATGTATTGAGGCTGTCTCCATGCTTTAGCTATGATGAGTTAACTTCTGTGAAATAGAGTGCATAATTGTTTTCAAACAGTATTTTCTTACTCATTTTCTCTTCTATTTGATCTCTCCTGGCCATGATCAGGGATTGTGTAGTGGCAATAAAAGAACCTGGACTTTCACATGCAGGCTATGTGATTTGTGGCCCCACCTGAATCGTTTCTGTAAGGCCTACTGTTTCTTATTCTTCATATAAATACCCAAGAGTGGTATTTCCGGATCATATAATATTCCTGTATTGGGGATTGTTTTATTTTGGGGTCACATACAGTTTGATACTTTGGAGTTGCAGCTAGCAGTGCTAGGGAGCTATGCAGTTCCCAGGATAAATGTAGACCTTCTGTTTGCATAGCATGCATCCAGCTTTTATGTGTATGAGTTTCTATTTATTGGTGGGGTTGTGCTGGGGACCATCCCAGATAAATGGGCCAGAAGCAGGGGTACTGTGAGAGAATTAAGAAAACTAGACATGGACCCGGGAGATAGCATGGAGGTAAGACGTTTGCCTTTCATGCAAAAGGTCATCAGTTCAAGTCCCGGTGCCCCATATGGTCCCCCGTGCCTGCCAGGAGCAATTTCTGAGCATGGAGCCAGGAGTAACCCCTGAGCACTGCCGGGTATGACCCAAAAACCACACACACACAAAAAAAAAAACTAGACATAAGAGAGAAAAAGAGGAAAATGGAATCAGGAGACTCTTAGGCTTGTGGACTGAGAACCCTGATTCTCTGTCCCATCCATATTTATTTATTTCCTTTAACCAACAATCATAGAAAAGAGGAGCAAACACTTGAAAGACATTTGCTTCTCTATGCTAATCTAACCAGGCTAGGCTGTTATATATCAAAGGGATCAACTGATGCAGAAGTCTCTGGAGTGTTAATCCACTGAAAGAGGTAGCCAAGATAAGAACCCCATCATGAGGGCATTCCCTTGTGGTGCCCACACTCTAGAAAAGGTCTCACAAACCACCTATCCAGCCCTTCAGTCTATCTAAATTATCTTTTTTTAACTAAGCATATCTATTTCATAAATGTGTATATATATACACATATATATGGATATATGGATTGGTTAGATTTTTTTTGTGTGTGGGAGTTGTTTTGTTTCTATATAAAAGCATTTTAGGGGTCTGGGATATAGTACAGTAGAATATACAAACCAACAACTTCGAGTTAAGTGTATAGAAAGATGTGTATAAAATACAGTGTAACATATCTGAGGAACAGTTGTCTTACAGGAAAGAGTTATACTACCTGAAAAAGCATTTCAGGTTGACATTAGTACATGAGCATATTCAGATTACTTATGGAAACAAGGATCTCAGTGTTGCTTGTATATAGATTTCAAAGGATTCAGCAGAGCAACTGCTAGAAAGATGGGCCAGAACCACCTCAATAGGCTGTGCATACTATGTCGAAAATTACCTACTTGAAGAGCAGAAAGACACAGTTCATTATCTTGAGGCATAACACTGATAGTCTTGGGAAAATAGGACTGAGGCCTAAGTACCATATTATAGATTCTTACAGTAATCCAGATAGGAGATGACAGTAAGTGCTGAAATGAGACAACAGTGATGACATTGGAAACGAGGAAATAGATATGCTTTGGGAATTAGAATGCACTAACTTCGGGAACCTCCTGAATGTCTCTCTTGCTGCCACCCCATTATTCATGTCCATATAGCACTTCCCTGATTAGGTAAGTACCAAAAGTTCTTCAAGTCACAAATATCTACAGTGAAGTTACAATTTTTTTGTATGCAGGATAAAACAGTGTTAAGAATTATAAAACATGCCAGGGCCCTTTATTCAACAAACGTCTGTTGAGAGTCTATCATTTGGCAGGTTCTGGCTGGGCACTGTGAATATAGAAAAGTAGGGGAAAAGTAGGAAAAAATCAGGTCAAAACAAGCACAGCTTTTTTTTTTTTGAACTTTATTGATTGATTGATTGATTGATTGATTGATTGGTTTTTTGACCACACCAGTAGTGTTCAGGGGTTACTCCTGGCTCTGCACTCAGAAATCACCCCAGCAGGCTGGGGGACCATATGGGATGCCAGGGATCGAACCGGGTCCCTCCCGGGTCGGCTGCATGCAAGGTAAATGCCCTACCACTGTCCTATTTCTCCGGCCCCTACAAGCACAGCTTATGTTCTCAGAGTATACACTCTCACCTTAGACAAAAACCCAAACTCTTACTCTGTCAGAACAGTCCCAATTTTTACAAAATCTAACTTTATTTAAACACCTTAGATTACAGTATTGTTCAGAATACAGTTGTTTGGGGCATTCATTCAACACCAATCCTGCCACAAATGTGACCTTCCCTCCACCATTTTCCCTAGTTTCCCACCCATTCTCTCTCACCCAAACCTGTACCCTTAACAGGCACAAAATAATTTCTTTTATATTGCTTGTTACAACAAAATGGCTGATGGAATTCTCAAAAAAAAAAAAAAAAAGTCAAGTAAAAGAAAAAAAATTAGCCTCTTTTTTAGTTGTTGTTGTTTTTTCGGTTTCTTTTTTTTTGGAGGGGGTCATACCCGGCACCACTCAAGGGTTACTGGCTCTCCGCTCAGAAATCGCTACTGACTCTTCGCTCAGAAATCGCTCCTGGCAGGCTCAGGGGACCATATGGGGTGCCGGGATTTGAACCATCAACCTTCTGCATGCAAGGCAAATGCCTACCTCCAGGCTATTCTCTCGGGCCCCCGAGTAAAAGAAAATTTGTGGAAATTTTGTGTAAATTATATCTCCCAATGGGTGTTATGAAAGTCATTGTCTGAGGATTTACAGAGCTGTTTGTTACTAGTTGGGCCTTTTGTGTTACTGTTTTCAGTTATTGATCTTGGTGGGCTTCTATATTTCCCCATCTAATTAGATGTGCACCAATTGGACTGTCAGTATAGTGGAATTATGGTATCATGAGACAACACACGTGGTCACATACTCCAGGAGCTGTAGAACTGGGACAATTGTTTGGCTTGGCATCTGTTGAGATTAGTTGTCAAACTGTTAATGAAGTTGGAACCTTTATGTGCCAGAGGTGTAGGCATGGCTACTGGTGCTTTGGCTGGGCAGACACTCAGCTTGACCACCTCCTGAGCAAGCCCCAGAGTTTTCTGCTCAAAGACCAATGTATCTCGGAGTTTCATTAACTTGGCATCCCTTCTGAACTTAGTCATGAAGTTGGGCTGTTTATATGCCAGGGGATTTTAGGGTGTGGGTTTGGCTCTGGGGTTTCCAGAGCAGTGCGGAAGGGAAGACTGCCCTCATCCACTTGGTCAGGCAATTATCAGCCCCCATTTCTTTTAATGTTAAAATATTTCCTGAAACAACATGATACAACTGTGAATGACTTGGTAAGATGAAATTGGTTGCCTTTAGATAACACATTTATTAGCAATATTTCTAGAATGATATATGGCTAAATGTGGTTCAATGAATAATTAATCCACTTTGATAAATGAAAGCCAAGCCTTTCCTAGCTGGAAATTAAAAGTGCAGAGGCTACAGGCAACCCATTCCACATTATAATTGTTGAAACTCTTTCTGCTCAGCTAAATATAGCGAGAACCTAACTATATTAGAATTGTTAGATTGCTTATCTTTGCAGACAATTAATGGTCTGTCTTTAAGAATTAGAAGTAGAATAATCCACTCATTCTCTGAAAGGCAAAAGTAGAAATCAAACTAGTTTTTCTCTTTGTTGTATAGAAACATTATTTTCAGATTTTTTGAGTTTTTATTGCCCAATGCTTGCACATCTACTTGTAGTGTTCTTTTGTCTTCATATTTTACAAGAAAATCTTCCAAAAGGGTTTTTAATATCTTTAAAGACATTTCCCAGTTGTGCCAGTAGAGTAAAATTTCTGTTTAGACTATTTAAAGTTCACCTCTGTCTGATTGAGATTTTCATGTAGGTAAAATATATGTGTACACACCAGATATAGACTAGTAAATAACTGTAAGTCTCAGAGAGTATTTTTTTTCCCCAGAGAATTTGGATTTGAGGGAGCTAGGAATCCAGGAACTGGTTTAGAATTAACCTGGACTTCCTAAGTTCTTTATCTATTTCTTATGATCTGAGAAGATGGAATGAAGTCTAACCCCAGGGCTGACAAGCCAGTGTCAGAGTACTGCATGAAGTCTTAGCAGAAGTCCTCTGTGGATTCAGATGTTACCTTTGTTTTTTGATTTCTGACTGGCAGCATCCTCCTTCATCCTTCTCATCTCTGATCCTCTACATTAAGGTCCAACCTAAAATGTTCTTTTTTTGATTTTTCGGGCCACACCTGTTTGATGCTCAGGTGTTACTCCCGGCTAAGCGCTCAGAAATTGCCCTGGCTTGGGGGGGGACCATTGGGACGCCGGGGGATCTAACCGCAGTCCTTCCTTGGCTAGCGCTGGCAAGGCAGACACCTTACCTCTAGCGCCACCTCACTGCCCCCCCATCCTAAAATGTTAACTTCTTTTGGTCTCATTTATGTAAATAGTGATTCCACGGGTGTATTAAACCCTCAAGAAGTAGTTATGTAAAACATGGCAAAAATGACACATGCTGATAATAAGCTTTATTGAAGATAAGAAGAGTGACCAAATTGCAGTGAAATAAAAATACTCATTTCATAGTTGATAGTTATTGTCGATTCATCAGTACTTCCTTAAAAGTGTTTGATTTCTTATCAGACAAAAATAGTAGTTTTTATTGCCTTTTTCAATTTTTCTTTTGTCGACATAATACATGTACAGTCCCTGGCAATAAAATAATATTGCTGAAAAATAACATTTATCTCAGCTCATACTACCTAATTTATCCAATTCTCAAGCAAATTTTTCTCATCCTTTCTATTATCAGTTCTTCCAAAATTCTAATTGAATTACTTAGGCTTCCATTCATGGTTTCTTGAATTATCAACACTCGAAAGTATCTACAGACTTTTTGTTGTGAATGATGAGAATCTGACTCATTTTCATTACTCCTTCAGAATTTTATTTTCTTATTGTTTTGGTTTTTGAGCCACACTATGTGCTCAGGACTATTCCTGGCTCTGTGTTCAAGAGTGCCTATGAGTGGTGTTCAGAAAATCATTTGTGGTTTTAGGGAGTCAAACCAGAGCTGACATGTGCAAGGTAAGAGCCTTATGTCCTCTACTCTCCCTCCCACCCAATATTTTTGAGCTATTGAAATATATAGGTTACTAATAAAAGAATTAAAAATTGGGGCCAGAGCAGTGGTGTGGAGCAGTAAGGCGTCTGTCTGCCTTGCCCTCGCTAGCCTAGGACAGACCGCAGCTCGATCTCCCAGCATCCCATATGGTCCCTCCCCAAGACAGGAGTGATTTCTGAGTGCATTGCCAGGAGTAACCCCTGAGCGTCATCAGGTGTGACCCAAAATATGTATCTATTTCAAGGACCAGAGTGGTGGCACAGCAGGAAGGCATCTGCCTTGCACATACTAGCCTAGGACAGACCGCAGTCTCATATGGTCCTCCAAACCAGGAGCGATTTCTAAGCTCATAGCTCAGGTATGACCCAAAAAACCTAAAACAAACAAACAAAAAATTTATTTCAATACCAAAGCCTTAGTCAATGACTATAGAATTAAGAGACTCAACTATAACAGTCTAAACTTAAAATAGGACTGTTACAGTAGCAGTCCAGGAGGCTAAAGCGGGCGGTGTGTGGGATGCATGCTGGGAACTATGGCGAGGGAAGTCAATACTATCTCCCGGGCCCCTTGTTGTTTTTATAAAAAAAAAAAAAAAGTATATCAAAAGATTATTTTGTGGGGCCCAGGAGATAGCATGGAGGTAAGGCGTTTGCCTTTCATGCAAAAGGTCATCGGTTCGAATCCCGGTGCCCCATATGGTCCCCCGTTTCTGCCAGGAGCAATTTCTGAGCATGGAGCCAGGAGTAACCCCTGAGCGCTGCCGGATGTGACCCAAAAACCAAAAAAAAAAAAAAAGATTATTTTGTGAACTAATAACTTGATCCAAGGCTTTTTAAAAAATCCTTGATACAAAGAAATATTCTCTACAAAATTTCCATATATTTTTTTGTTTTGGGGCCATACCCAGCAATGTACAAAGTTTACTCCTTGGTCTGTGCTCAGGAATCACACCTGGCAATCTTAGGGGACTATATGGGATGTCAGGAATTGAACCCAGGTCAGTTGTGTGCAAGGCACATACCCTCCCTACTATTCTATCTCTTTGGCCCTATAATTTCCATAATTTTAATACTCTGTTTAATTCCATTGAAATGTCATTAATAGTAATGTGTACTATTAATTTATATTTCATATGAAAAGGAAAAGCAATTTGATAAAATTCCTTAGGATTTATAAGGTCCATTTTAGAGGTGATAAAGAAATGAAATAGATGGTGTATATCCTAAGAATTATAGTTGTATTTTTTTTTATAGTTGCTGAACTTCTACACTTACCCATCCACTAGCTATGTGAAAAGATGAAATTTTGCAGTTTGCTGTAACTTGGATGGGATTGAAGAGTTTCTTTTTCTTTTTTTTTTTTGGTTTTTTGGGCCACACCCAGTGACGCTCAGGGGTTACTCCTGACTATGCGCTCAGAAGTTGCTCCTGGCAGGCACAGGGGACCATATGGGAACTGGGGGATCGAACCGTGGTCCGTCCTAGGCTAGCACAGGCAAGTCAGCAGGCACCTTACCTCCAGCGCCACCGCCCGGCTCTCTGAAGAGTTTCTTGTTAAGTGAACTGAAACAGAAATTCAAAGATAAATACCAGATGATCTCACTGATATGTGGAGAGTAAAGAAACAAAGAATGCTAATATTTTGTAGCAAAAGAGCAGTGTGCTCCTAATTTATCTGTGTGCTTCCTTCAAAATCCAAATTGCTGGGGGTCTGGAGCGATAGCACAGTAGGAAGGATTTGCCTTTCATGTGGCCAACTCAAATTCAATCCACAGTATCCCATATACTCCCCTGAGACTACCAGAAATAATTTCTGAGCACAGAGTCAGGCGTAACCCCTGAACTGCACCAGGTGAGGCCCACTCCACCCCCTAAATTCCAGTTTGAGACCTTTCTGTTGCAGTTTGAATTAATTATGATTAATTAATTACAAATAGGAGGTAACCCTCTAATATAAAGTTTCCCTTCCTTCCATGAATTTATTTGCAGGGTGGGAAGAAGGCACTTGCAACGATGTCTAGGATTATGCCGTGCCAGGCACCCATGTCACTGCATGTACTTCAGTTCTTGCAGCCATCTTCCTGCCTTGGTGTCCTAGAATTTATATTCTGCTTTTTTCCCCTGCTAATTTTCCTGGATCCCATAGAATAATTTTCCAAGCTAGATGGGTGTGAAGCAAATGAAATCTTTTTTTTGGGGGGGGTGGTGGTGTTTGGGCCACAACCAGTGATGCTATGTGCTCAGAAATCACCTGTGGCTTGGGGGTCCATATGGAACGCTGGGGGAATCAAACCACCGTCCTTCTTAGGTTAGTGCGTGCAAGGCAGAAGCCCTACCACTTGTGCCACTGCTACAGCCCCAGCAAATGAAATCTTTTAAATTGCTGAATATTCCTTTTTCTCTAATAGGCTTTTTGTTTATTTTCTTTTAGTACAATTCTTGCAAAGATGATAGAATAATCTCTCCAGTGTCAATTTTCTGTTCCTGAATGACTTTTTGCTTCAGGTTTTCTGTTCCTATTTTTCTTCATCCTTCCCTCTAATGCTGCCAGTTTTCTTCCTTGGCCAACATTTTCCCTAGATCACATCTGAGAACATATGACAAGCAATGATGTACACCATCACACAACTAATCCTTTTCCTGATTAAAAAGTAGGTGGGATGAATTGATTGGCAGGATCCCCATCAGAGGGAGAAAAGTGGGTGTAGAGCTGGTTGCTAGTCAGCAGGCCCCCTAAGGCAAGTCTTAAGGGGTGTGGGGGGTGTGTGTGTGTGTGTGTGTGTGTGTGTGTGTGTGTGTGTGTGTGTGTGCGCGCGTGCGCGCGCGTGTTCATGTGCATTCTGAAAGAGGTGTGGAACAGAAAGGGAGGTAGTAGAAAGGGAGGCACTGACTGACAGTTGCTGCAGGGTTTATTATCTTTTAGATGCAGGTCCGCTTCTCAATGACCCTCCCTCTTGGCACATGTCCCACAGCTCTTACTCCTCTGCAGTTTCAGTAGAATAACACATTGACTGGCTCCTTGCAGTGATTAGACTGTCACAACCCTCCTTATTACTGCTTGTGTGATCCCTGAACTATCAGCCTCACCTGGGAACTTGGTTCTTGTTCTTTTTTTTTTTTTTTTTTTCTCACTGCTCTCAAGTTTTCTCTTCCCCTCTTTTTTTGGAATCAGTTTTGGCTCATATGCAGCAGTATTCAAGGACCATTCCTAGTTCTGTGCCCAGGTAGTACTTCTTGCATATATGGTTAAGGGAACTAACTGTATGTGGTGCCAGATGTTGAAACATGGTCAATGCCTTGCAGGCAAGTACCTTAACCCTTGTACTATCTCTTTAGCCCTTTTATCTTTGACTTTTAGCATTTTTATTATGATATTTATAAGAACAGTCTTTCATTTTCTCTTAATTGGAGTCTCTTGAACTTCCTGTGACTTCATATTTCTGCTAAAATTTGGAAAATTTGCAGCTATTTCTTTAAGCAGTGTGTACCCCCCCCTCTTTTCTTTCTGGTACTCCTGATTTTTATTTTTTAATGGTATCTTCATTTAAGCACCATGATTACAAACGTATTTGTAGTTGGGTTTCAGTCATAAAAAGAACACCTCCCTTCACCAGTGCTACATTCCCACCACCGGAGTCCCTCAATTCCCTCCTTCCGTACCCCTTGAGACAGGCATTCTATTTCTCTCACTCACTACTATTATTCTGATAGTTGTGTTAGTTTCTTTAATTGCACTCATCACCTTGTGGTAAGCTTCATATTATGGCTGGTCCTTCCAGTCCTCATCTCTATTGTCTCTGGGTAATATTACAATAATGTCTTTTATTTTTCTCAAATCCCACAGATGAGTGAGGCTATTCTGTGTCTGTCTCTTTTTCTCTGACTTATTTCACTCAGCATAATACTTTCCATGTCCATCCATGTATAGGACAATTTCATGACTTCATCTCTCCTGATAAAAGCATAGTGTTTCGGGGCCCGGGAGATAGCATGGAGGTAAGGCATTTGCCTTTCATGCAAAAGGTCATCGGTTCAAATCCCGGTGCCCCATATGGTCCCCCGTGCCTGCCAGGAGCAATTTCTGAGCATGGAGCCAGGAGTAACCCCTGAGCACTGCTGGGTGTGACCCAAAAACCAAAAAAAAAAAAAAAAAAAAAAAAAAAAAAAAAGCATAGTGTTTCATTGTGTAATTATACCAATTTCTTTACTCACTCATCTGTTGTTGAGCATCTGGGTTGTTTCCAGATTCTGACTATTTTAAATATTGTAAATATCCCACAATCTACATATACTTTCTTCCCTTTACAAAGTTTTCCTTTTGTTGCTTTCACTTGACTGCTATCAGATGATCTGTTCCTGTGCTGAATTTTTAATTCCTTTATTGTATTCTCTAGCTTCACTTGGTTCCTTTTATTATTTCTTTTTTTTTTTTTTTTTTTTGGTTTTTGGGCCACACCCAGTGACGCTCAGGGGTTACTCCTGGCTTTGTGCTCAGAAGTCGCTCCTGGCAGGCACGGGGGACCATATGGGAACCGGGGGATCGAACCGTGGTCCGTCCTAGGCAAGGCAGCAGGCACCTTACCTCCCGGCTCCCCCCTTTTATTATTTCTAAAATGACCTTTATTGTTCATGCTTTGTTTTCTAGATTTTATATTGTTCTACTTTCTTGTATCTCACTGAATGAATGTTTTACTATTATTTTTTTTTAAATGGGGAGGAGTTGGGCCCCATCTGGTGGCGCTTAGGGATAACTCCTGGCTCTGCATTCAGGAATTACTCCTAGTGGTACTGGGAGAACCATTTGGGATGCCAAGAATCAAACCCAGATCTGCTGTGTGCAGGCAAGTACATTACCTGCTGTACTGTCTCCAACCCCTATTATTTAAATTTTTGTCTGGTTGTGCCTCTACTTTTCTTTATTTTTTATTTATTTTTTATTTATTTTTTTGGTTTTTAGGCCACACACCCAGCAGTGCTCAGGGATTATTCCTGGCTCAATGCTCAGGATTATTTCTGGCTCAATGCTCAGAAATTGCTTCTGGCAAGCACGGGGGACCATATGGGACGCCGGGATTCGAACCAATGACCTTCTGCATGAAAGGCAAACGCCTTACCTCCATGCTAGTACTTTTCTTAGGTCGATTAGTGAAACTTTATTGTTTTCCTTTGGTGATTTGAGGTGGGGGTCACACCCGACGATTCTCAGAGGTTACTCCTAGCTCTGTGCTCAGAAATTGCTCCTGGCAGGCTTAGGGGACCATATGGGATGCCGGGAATCACTACGTGCAAGGCATATGCCCTTTACTCTTCATGATGTGTGTGGCATAGTTTTAGTATGCACTCGTCAAGACTTCCTGTTCCCTAGTTGGTGGAATCATTTCCCAATTTGAAATCAGGCTGTACTAAAGACAAATTGTTGCTGGATCTGCATTGGGGTCAAAGTCTGGCCCAGAGCCTCTATTTTGGGCTGGGTGATACTTGGGCACATGCCTTCTTCAGGAGCTTCACTGAGTTGCCAAGACAGTAGCACTACTAGCCAAGTGTGCAGACTTTTGTGACATCTTCCTGATACGTGGGAGGTCTCCTGTTCTACTACATGGAGGTTACTTGAGGGTTATATGGACCCTCAGGTGCTCAGAACTGACCCTGGGATATGGCTGAGGATGGCTGTAACAGATCTCAAAGCAGTTTTAGTGTCTGTGGCCAAGACTCAGCTCTGCAGTCATGTTTCTGGTAGCTTTGTCACTTGTGAGGTTCTTGGACTGCTTCTTGTCCCTGGATAGAGGAACCAGAGCTGTCTGTAGGGCTGTTTTATATCTCCAGGGGTTAAAAGAAGAGGAAATTCTGCTAGTTTCCTGGACTAGCAATGATACTAATGACTGTGACTGGAGAGACTGGAACTGAATATAAAATCTAACAGAAGCTGGGAGACGTTATATCTGAGTTTAGCAACCTTCCTCAATCTCTTTTTTGTTTGTGGGAGTGTTTCCCTTTGGAGGATGGATCTCTGTGGCACTGCCTTTGTCATCAGTTTTCTGCTTTTAGAGATTCCCAAGATTCTCCAAGGAGTCCAGGGCCACAAGTCAATGCCTGAGGTGTTTTACAGGCCTTTCCAAGGTCCACAGCTTGGACAAACTTCGTGTTTACATACAGAAACCAGAACAAACCAAACTGAAATTGGGTTGTGTTTGTCAGGATGGATGTATATGGATCTGTGTATAGGATGTGAAAGAGATCAGTATGTTCAGCCACTTGGGTGTGAGCTGCCTTTAGTCGTGGGCTTGATGGGGTGCTACTGGTCACCAACTCCTCCCACAAAGACTTTTTTGTTTCTGAATAATGCCAAGTTATTTGTTGGTGAGTGGGATAAAAATGAAATCTTCTTTATTTGAGTTATGTTGCCAATGATGACTTTAGGTAAATAATATATTTAGTGGTTTAAGAATTACTCAGTTTTTTTTCTGGAGCTGGAGAAATAGCACAGCAAGCGGTAGGGCATTTGCCTTGCACACAGCCAACCCAGGATAGATGGTAGTTCGATTCCTGACATCCCATATGGTCCCCCATGCCTGCCAAGAGCAGTTTCTGAGCACAGAGTCAGGAGTAACCCTTGAGCTCTGCCAGCTGTGGCCCAAAAACAAATGAAAAAAATTACTCAGTTTTTTACTCATTTATTTAAAACAAAGAAATAGGAACAGGGGCCCGGGAGATAGCATGGAGGTAGGGCATTTGCCTTTCATGCAGAAGGTCATCGGTTCGAATCCCGGTGCCCCATGTGGTCCCCTGTGCCTGCCGGGAGTGGTTTCTGAGCATGGAGCCAGGAGTAACCCCTGAGCACTGCCGGGTGTGACCCAAAAACCAAAAAAAAAAAAAAAA
>PVKC010036536.1:0-13172 GCA_004027635.1 Crocidura indochinensis
CACACACACACACACACACACACACACACACACACACACACTGATCCAAAAGTGATTATTTGAGTTGCTGGAGATCAAACCCAGATTAACCATATGAAAGACATGCATTTTGCTCCCATGTCTCTGACTCCATGGTAATTTCTTTTTTGTCTACTAGCTTAGCTCTACTAATTTTGAATGGTATAGTGAACTGTATTTTCAAATATAAAAGTGAGATGTTCATTTCTCATAATCCTGTTTACCTCATTTTGTTAGCCCATTAATATTGATTCCTTCATAAAGTCCTATAGCTTATCTACAAAATTAAAAAATATAAAAACTAAAAGCTGTATTGTAAAATTATTCTGAAGTATATTAGTGCAAAGGACTAGTTCCTTGGTGACAGAACTCTGCTTTTTCCATCTCCTGAAATAAGACTATCATTTATCAAGAGGATAAATGTTAATGGTGATAGCTAAGTAATATCTTAATATCTTAAATATTGTCTTACATATTGCAAGAAATTCAGCAGCATTCTAAGAATCTCTTCTTATTAAATATCAATACCACTTCTCTTCAACAGTGACAGACATTACTAAATGTACCCTATAGGAAAAACCTCTTGTACTGGATTTTAACATTTGTTATTTAGGGCCAAGGAAGCAAAAGTCTTAGAAAACAATGTTTGTTGAGACACTATAGATACAAAAAAACAGTTTTGTTAATTATCAACTTTGTGAGTAAAGGAGATAATTTACAATGAACATCTAGTTCAATTTATCTTTATTAGAAATTGGAGTTAGTTTCTTCTATCTTGGAATTTCTTATGATGCGTTTAAAAATGTCAAATATTATCCATATATACCTTTGTATTATAGAACAGTCAACCATTCTCTAAACATTTGTATGGTCATAAATTACAACGACTGGAATCTAATGGTCAAACTATAATTTTAGAGAAAGTTAACACATGCAAATTCTACAGTCAGAGATACTAAAATGGTGGATTGATAACCAAGAGACAAATATAATACTGATTTCATCAGAGAGAATATTGATCTCATCAGAATTTCTGAGAACAAAGTCACCTCATCTGGTGACAATTGTTTTTAGAACAACTTTAAAAAGTCATTTAAGAATTGAAATTCAAAATCCATAAGGTTAATTTTAGCTCAGTATTGAGATATATAATGGGGACAGATGCAAAACCATATCCTAGGATCACTCTTAACTATATGCTGCCAACCAGGCCAGTTAGTTTCATGTTCAAACTCTGTGATGATATGATTTCTCTAGGTTCAAAAGTGCATAGTGAACAGATTACACCCAAGATGAGTTGAGATCTATTTGACCCTAGATATAAGACTTGAGTCTTTGTACATGAAAGACTAACATCCCAATCCTTGAGCTCTTTCTGGTCCAGAGATCTTGATTCTTTTTTTTATTATAATAATAATTTTTATTTTTACCAAAGTGTATTACATCTCTTTCACAGTAATATTTTAGGTACACGTTAAGATTGAAACAGGGGAATTCCCACCACAGTTGTCTTCCCTCCACTCCCATTCCCAGCATGTATCCCATTTCCCCATCCCTTACCCACTGGGCTGCTAGTATAAGTCCTCTGTCTAGCTTGTTGTCTGTTGTCACCGGCTTTGGATTTGGTGTCTAAGTCCGATCATTTTCATTACTATTTAGTGATCATCCAACTGTTTGGTCTTGGAACCCTCCATTATTTCCCCCTCTATTTGAGAGGCAGGACAAGATGGTTCAAGTTGTGTTGTTCTGTTTAAAGAAAAGAAAAAAATAAAATGTGGTAAAAATCAAACAAGCTAAAAATGGGCAGAGTCCTAGGCTATAAATATCAATTTGAGAGAAGATAGGAAAAAAGGAAGAGAAACACAAAGACAGTATAAAAAGAAAAATTTAACAGAAAATCCCAAAAGCCCACAGCAATAAAGATAGCCACCACACAATAATCATAATCCTGAAATAAAAACAAAACAAAGTTCAAAAATAAAAACAACAAAAACAGTAACAAAACCAATAAAAATTATTTCGTGCTGCTTCTTTTTTTCTGCATAGGCACATTAAATATTGGGGAAACTGGAAAGGGAATTCCCTTGACCTAAGAGATACAGGGTTTCTCCACCCTTGAAGTATACTGTTATGGGAATAACATGTTCATTTATTTACTCTCCCCTAGGTCCTTTTGTGGTGTATGGAAAACTTCTGTTCCATCATGATGATAAAATCAGACCTCTGTATCTAGAGATCTTGGTCTCTGCACAGGTCAAAGAATGGAGCCTATGATGAAATCTTTCTTTATGGTTCTAGAAGTTCTGTTCCATCACTGTTGCTAGAGTCTTCTGTAGTTGGTGGTCTTGGTTATTTTGACTGATCCTAGGATGGAGTCTAGGATAGAGTCTTTCATTATGTTT
This sequence comes from Crocidura indochinensis, assembly GCA_004027635.1. Classification (NCBI taxonomy): domain Eukaryota; kingdom Metazoa; phylum Chordata; class Mammalia; order Eulipotyphla; family Soricidae; genus Crocidura; species Crocidura indochinensis. Next base: position 2,421 of record PVKC010036536.1, read on the forward strand.
CCAGAAGACCTGTCAGTTGCAGTTGTCTCAGCCAGATCCTGGTTATTGTACACATAGTAGGCTAAAGTCTAGACTAAGACTTTTTTATTGGTCCCAGGATAAGTTCTGCCCCATCATGGTTGTCATAGTCAGTCTTCTGTAGATAGCCATCTTGACTGTTGCACAGATCAAAGCATGACTAGTCTTCTGATTTCATCTTATTTCATTAGATGGTGAGGTAAGACAACTTGCTCTTAGATCAAGTTGTTGCCATTTCCTCATTGTCAGGATATTATCTCAAAACTGGCACATGTTGGTCTCAAAGCATTATTAAGAATATCCCCAAGGGTGTTTGGTTCCTGGAGCTGTTGCGGAGAGCTGTGTCGGTTCTATGTCTAGGATCTAGGACTACAAACTTGGACATTAGCTCCTAAAAACACTAGGGTGTTCACTGATAACTTTACCACGCATAGTAAAAACTCTGAGACCACAATTAATCTCCTTGATATCTCCTTGATATATATGTACATTTCAGTACATATTTTTATACCAAAACATGCCAAGATTAGGATCTAAATATTTTCTGTTTCAGCATCTTGGAGTCTCTTGCCCATAAATTCTGTTTCCACTGTTTTCACCATCGCTTGATCAGTTCACACACTGTTTAACAGATTTTTTTGAACTACCACGAAGTTTACTAATTATTACCAAAGGTATGTCTGAATTTTTAACCTCTATCTATGATCAGATTCCATCATCCTATTGGGCTCACACGGATTTGTTTCTATCTGACAGCCCAAATCCATACAAAGATCTATACTCAAATACCACACAGTAACTCATAGGAAATTGTCTTATGTTGAAATATTTGTAATCCAGTTAGAGACAGAAAATAGGGGAAAGCTGGAGGCTGGGACGATTTCTTTTGATCTGAAGGCAAGCATGTGAAAGAGCCTGGAAGCAACTATAGCTGAGAATTGCTATTACCTTAATTCTGCCTACACAAACAATAAGGCTGATACATCCCAACATATGTGATACTGGTACTAATGATCTGAGGTCATGAAAAGGAAGGTAAATGACTTATGATTTCTATATTTTTGCCATATATCTTTATATAACTTACCAGAGAGAAACCATAAGACATGGAAAAGGAAAAACAAAGATTACTAACATAAATTGTATTTTACAAATATTTTCTAGCTTTTCATTATGAGGTAAGCATCATATAAGCCCAGGTTATATGGGAAAATATGAAATCTAGAGATGCTAAAATACTAATCAACCTAATCATACTTGGTCAACAAATATGCACATGAATATAGTTTTCCTGATCAAATTTCAAATTTTGACTCTTGTACCATGTCCACTCAAGTGGACCTCAATTAACACATCTATGAAAGATGGCATTGGACATAAGTGCTAATGCTTCTCTAACGCTAACATAAAATCATTTTTTGGAGATTTATATGCAACATTATTTCCACTAAAAACACCTGCAAAAGCACTATTTGTGAGTTTGCCATATGTTTTCAACAGAAAGCTTACACTTATTTCCCTGTGGAGTTATGTGATAAGAATTTTTTTGTAGGTTTGTGTTTATGATGAAGTATTTCATATGATTTTATGTTTTTAATATGTCACATTAAATCTTGGGAAAGAAATAGATGAAAAGAGAACAAATATGTTTGTAAGTGGACTAAATCTAATTGCCTTCTGTTCTAGGTTACACATGTTGCATAAAAGAAAACTGTATAGTAATATTTGCAACTGCATAAATTATTCATGTTATTAGTACAATTTTTAATACATAAAATTGAAATAAATATATTAGTTTTGAAAAATATATTCATATATATATTTTAAATTTCTTAATAACTTAAAAATAATTTTACAACATAGAAAACATTCTCATGTTTTGTATATTTTAAAAAGTTTAATCCAATATCATAATATCATAAATACCAATATTTTGTTTGGTTCAAGTGTCTTTTAATAAGTTCTCAATATAACATTTTTATTCTGCTACTTGGACATTTCAAGGGAAAAATATTGAACATGAAAGCAGATAGACGGTCAGATACTTTATTAAATGCTTACCATACAAATACTTAATATCTTAAATACGAAGTGTTTAAATACTACATGCGTGCATAAGATATAACCTAAGAACAACACTTCTCTTTTGTCGGTATAATTTCCTTCTGGAGCATAATAATAATAATAATAATAATAATAATAATAATAAATATAATAATAATAAATTATTCACTGATGGCAGGTAAAACTTTCAGTTCAGAGTTAGAACACATAGAGCTACTCTTAATAATTACTTTATCTACACAATTTAATAAATAGCCATATGAGAGAACTGGCAAGAGAGCACATTAGGCAGTGCATTTGTCTTGCACATGGCCCACTCAGATTCAATCTCCAGCATCCCGTGTGATCTCACAGAAGTAACCCCTGAGTCCTGCCCAGTATATTCCCCAAATATAAATAAATAGCCTCATGCAAATTTTGAACACTTGATATATGGCTGGTGTGTTATTGCTAGGCTTTTTATATCTTGTTTAATTCATATTATTTTAAAATTTTATCCAAGTGTTTGTTGGTAATTATAATTGTTTGGAGGGTACTTCTGAACTTCCCTCCTTTATTTGAAAAATGTCTCTTGCTTTATAGACCAACACTCTTTGAAAGTGGAAGCTTCAACATAAGTGAAAAAAATAGTCGATTTTTCTTTTTGTCCTGACTCTGTGGTTTGACTGAAAAAAGGGGTTTTAGTGTTTGTTACACTGGTAGTGCCCAGTACCTGGCTCTATTCTTAGGAATACCTCCTGCCTTACTAGGAATTGAACCAATGTTGTAGTAAATGTTTTACTTTATTTTTGGGCCCAACCAACTAATTGTCCAGGATTTATTTCTGTCACATAACTCCTCAGTTTCACCTTCTGCTGGGGGACCAGATGTGTTAATGTCTGTGTAGTGGGCCAAAAAGATAGTATAGCAAGTCGGGAGCTTGCCTTGTACAAGACTGGCAGACATTCCACACGGTGCCAGGAGTGATTCCTGAGTGCAGTCATGAGGAAGTCCTAGTCACAGCCAGATGTGGCACAAAAACAATTAAATGAAAGCAAAGACAGTGTGGAAAGAAATGAATGAACAAGGACAAAGAGGTAACTATATAGTTCTGTTATCACTGACTCTGGTCATTGTTTACAGCCGATTCTTCCCAGAAATATTTTCTGCTTTTCTTGGAGAACAATTGAAACTATTAGAACTTTTTTGCTATGCTCATCCTGATATATGGCATTATTTTCCTCCAATAAAATGTACTTTCTCTCAAGTTTCAAAATAAAATAGTCCCCAACATTATTTTAGTTTGATTTTGAATGAAGAGGAGAATGGGACTAAATTTGCCTTCTCACACTAGTTTTTTAGTCAGTGGTAGAATTTTATCTATAATCTTTACTAAGATCAATGACACTATTACAATTTATTTTTCCTTTTCTTAATTGAACCTAAGAAATTTTATGCCTTTGCATGCAAGGCAAAGGCCCTTCTGTACTATGGCTCTAGTACTTCCATTCTATTTTATTTGCTCACTTCTGCTTCATTTTGGTTCATGAGAAACACCCATGCATCCTTATATCTATATCAAACAGAAAAGTAGAAAGTTTATGAAGTCACCTGGTTCTTCTTTCCTCAGAGAAGAATAACTTTACTCCTTTCACCTCTCACATTATTTACTTTTTTAAAGCATTGCGCTAGCTTTAAGCTTTACCATCACAGACTCTAGTTAATCACCAAACTCTTTTTGCAAAAGTGAACACCTCACCTCACCTCACAATAGAGGAAAGGGTTGAGTCACTGAGGTCTTGATAAAATTTCTATTAACAACATCATTATGGCAACCTTTATACCTGCATATTGATTGAAGAGTTAAAAGGTTAAAGCTATAGGTTAAAGAAATATACCATATCTTTTAAAGTCCTACTTCCAAATCTACAAAGATTTTTACTTGGTAATATTGGAAGATTTTACTCCATGTTTGTTTGTCAAATAAAACATCCTATTTAAGACACAAGAAATAAGTTCAATTAAAAAATCGTTCCATGTATAGGAAATTATATAAGCTCAACATTACCCTCAATATTTTAGTTAAATTCAATTACATTTGCAGTAAATATATTATTCACTTCTAAGTAAACAAAATTAGTTTTTTTCTTGCCAAAATTATATGGATTAAGAAAAATGGCAATTTTAGGAATAAAACATGAACCCCCCCCCCAAGTTTTCTTCCCTTAAAATTACTCTGTTGTATTACATTCCTAGGTTAGATTCTTTCAGTATCAGTATCTACAACTATACGTCAATAAGTTGTATTTGAGTAAATGATAATATACATTTATATTATATTCAAGTTTATACTAGAGAGCAATTAGGGTCAGTTATCCAAGTGAAATATGATAAAGAGCCATAAATTACTTTTTGGAAGAAGTATTTTAATTTTTGATTGATTGAAGAAAAATGGAAGATTTTATGATTGTTTATATAATTTATTTAAAGTTTGAAGAATCTCCCAAGAAATAAGAAGAGGAGGGCCTAGACTACAAGGAGTAGGAGATTCTACTTGATGAACTTGTGTCCCATTCCCACAACCCATGTGCCACCAATAGTCATCCCTTAATGCAGATCCAGGTATAAGTCCTGAGAACAACTGGTTGTGTCCTTCATCAAAACAAAACAAAAATAAAACAGTATAAACAAAAAGAAGAGGACAAAATGAAAAGAAACATTAATCATGGTTTTAAATGTCCCTTCTTTATCTACTTTATATTTAAGATCTACACATATTATTATTTCAATACCTGAACTGACTCTATTTTATGCATTTCTGTAGTTAACATTTTCATGATGGTTTATTTTGATACCAAATTAACAGCCTCAAGGAGATGATAATCATTTGATTTTTCAACTTTGTCAACATTCTTTGGATAGTAACAATACTTTCTTCCCAGGGACATTCTTAATATCTGGAACAAGATAGGCAATAACAGGCAGTCAACTATTAGAATATGTGTTTAACTAAAACTTTGTAAGCAACAGATATAAACAGAGTAGATAGGACAGATATAAAAAGAGTAGATAGGACAGATAATACAGATAGGACAGATAGTACAGCAGATAGGACATTTGTCTTTTAAATGACCAACCTAGGATAAATTTCTATATCCATATGGACCTGCAAGCACCACCAGGAGTAAAACCTGAATGAAGATCCAGAAATAACCCCAGAGCATTACTGGGTATGGCCCCAAAACCAATTATTTAAATGTAAAAATAATGTCAATTTATTTTGTTGTTAAAAATTTTTATTTTTCAGTTTTGTATGCTATCTCAGCTTGAATTTATCTTTTTGTTTTGACTACTACTCCAATTATTACTGTCTAATGAGTTTTTATTGCAGTTTATCAGAAATTTATTCCTGTATTTGTATAGCATATATGCATTACATGCTACATTGTAATGTTCTTTTCTTTTTTGGGGGGAGGGGTGGGCCATATCTGGCAGTGCTCAGCGGTCACTCTTGGCTCCACACTCAGAAATCGCCCCTAGCAGGCAAAGGGCCCATATGAGATGCCAGGATTCGAACCACCATCTTTCTGCATGAAAGGCAAATGCCTTTCCTCCATGCTATCTATCCGGGCCCCTACATTGTAATTTTCTATCTTCTTCTTTTTTTTTTTTTTTTTTTTTTTTTTGGTTTTTGGGTCACACCCGGCAGTGCTTAGGGGTTACTCCTGGCTCCATGCTCAGAAATTGCTCCTGGCAGGCACAGGGGACCATATGGGACACCGGGATTCGAACCGATGACCTTTTGCATGAAAGGCATACGCCTTAACTCCATGCTATTTCCCGGGCCCCAATTTTCTATATTCTTTATTTAAATGATATTTTTGAAGTCCGAAAGTTTGATCAAATGTTTTAGATTTTAAAAATCACATTTATATATTTTTGATAAGGGCATGAAAAATATTCCTTTTCTTGTTTCAGCTATAACTTTAATCTTGCACTTTATAGTATACTTATATGTATATGTATATAGTATATGTAACTTAATCACTGTAGAAATCCTTAGCCTTAGTAGTTTATTAAAATGATCCCTAAAAATACTAGTGTCTTCTTCTTAATTTAAATTTTGTTGTCCTTTTAGAAAAACATTAGATTTTTATGTTTACACTCTCTTAAAATAAACCTACTCTTTATAATGGGCTTTTTAATAAAAAGCAAACTAAATACCTCAAATAGACTATTCTCTAAAAGCATGAATTATAGTGATTACATATAAAGAAGTACAAATGTGTTTTTAAGATCCTCTTTATACTTTTGTTTTTAAAATTGTGAATATTATTCTGAGTAGGCAAGACTAACCATTTTAATTATGAAATGTATAATGATTAGAAACTAATTTGATGAATTGTCGAATTAATATTAATTTATACTTGTGAAATGTATTATTTTCATGTTTAATTTAAGAAATGATAACAGAATATTGAAGCAATTCTATTATTTTAAGTGGTGTGCATTATGCATTAATCACACTGATAACAATTTATTGTCATCTATTAATCAATTTCAATGTATTAATGAGCTTTCAAAGTGTTTCATTTCAGCATCTCTAAAATTAAAGGGAAGGTGATGATAATTTTAAGCATTAAAAGTTATGTGTAGGCATAGCTCAAACAAATATAAGAAATATCTTAGTGTTTTCTTATCACAATTTCTTAAACTATTTTCTGATTTATTTTTGATAGATAAATTTTGTTATATAATATGTTATTATAGTATAATATAATATTGTTTCATTCCAAATGTTGACGTTGTAATAGAACAAATTTAAATTTTATTTAAATTACGTAGGTATAATTATTATTTATAACTATATGATAGCTATTCTCATATCATTTAAAATTGTAATATAAAATTAATAATTTTTGTTTTTAAACATATCTATTACCTTTTCAAGTAATACAAGTTTGAAAACATAATAAGAGTACACATTATGTAGCTTTTAATTTAATAGTATATATTCATTTTTAAAAACTTTATTTATTATTTTATTGATTGATTGGTTTTTGGGCCACACCTGGTGCCACTCAGGGGTTACTCCTGACTCTGCACTCAAAAATCGCCCCTGGCAGGCTGGGGTCCACTAGAGAAGCTGGGAATTGAACCAGGTCCCTCCCAAGTTGCCTGCATGCAAGTAAAATATCCTACTGCTGTGCTATCTCTCAGATCCCAATTTCATAGTATATATTCTTAATAAATATACCCTGGATTAATTAGAGACAATGTTGAATAGTTAAAAGTACATTTTGTTTGTTATTTGGAAGTCAACCAGAATCTCAGGAAAGGGAGTCATATACACAGACAAATGCCTTGCATCCTTCACAAAATCTCTACTAAAGGATACAACTTAAAATATAATATTGTTTTCTAAGGTTTTTCATTTGTACTCATTCTTTTAGTAGCATTAAAGTGCCAATTTCCTACATATTTTGCATAATTATTTCTTTTTTATTTGTTTGTTTGTTTTTGAGCCATACCCGGTTACACTCAGGGGTTGGTTGCTCTTGGCTATGCACTCAAAATTCGTACCTGGCTTGGGGGAACAATACGGGAAGCCAGGGATGGAACCAAGGTCTGTCCTGGATCAGCTACTGGCAAGGCAAACTCCGTATTGCTATCACGACGGCCCTGCATGTTTATTTCTTGATTTTCAACGTTATTTTCAAGTTTTCGGTAGTATTAAATGCTAGACTGTCCTCATTCTTTTTTCCCAAGAAACTTTAATCCTCTTCCCCACACTCTTTCTCACACCTACACACACATACACACATTGCCTGTTCCTCTTAAAATGAGCATAGCTTAGAGATTTTAGTGATGAGTCAGGCATCAATTTTATCAAAGACATATTAGTTCTATTCTTTTATTCCACACACCACAGTTTCACAAACTTTCTGGAACCTGAGAACATGGACAGCTCCATCCCCTAATCAGAACTATAAATTAAGGCCTTCATATTCTGAAATTCTCAAAGCCTGAAATACAATAGCTTCCTAAATTGTTTGTTCTTGATTTTTATTCACTAATAAAAATATTCCATATTGGGGCCAGAGAGTGGTGCTAGAGGTAAGGTGTCTGCCTTGCAATCGCTAGCGTAGGACAGACCATGATTTGATCCCCTGGCACTCCATATGCTCCCCCCATGCCAGGAGCAATTTCTGAGCACATTGCCAGAGTAATCCCTGAGCGTCAAACAGGTGTGGCCCAAAAACCAAAAAAAAAAAAAAAAAAAGGACGGAAATATTCTGTATTATACACTTTTAAAAAAATGATTTCAAAATGATGACTCATTATAAAATGATTCTTTTGCAACACAAAGATCAAGAGAGTTTACAGGGGCCCGGGAGATAGCATGGAGGTAAGGCGTTTGCCTTTCATGCAAAAGGTCATCGGTTCTAATCCCGGTGCCCTATATGGTCCCCCGTGCCTGCCAGGAGCAATTTCTGAGCATGGAGCCAGGAGTAACCCCTGAGCACTGCCGGGTGTGACCCCCACCCCCAAAAAAAGAGTTTACAACTATCTGGATATGGTTAAATTATGACATTTGAAGAATGAATTATTTTACATTTCTGAGTAGTGATACTTGGGATAACACTGCATTCAGATTCTAATAATAATATTATATATGGCATATAATACATGTATTATAATAATACATAGTAGCTACTGCTTTGCTCAAAAAGCTTCAATTACCCCTAACTGCTTTGAAAATGATCTTGGAAATTTTTTTCATTTAGATATTGGCATACAAGATTATTGTGAGTAGAATTTCTTTTGTATAGCTTATAAACATTTTAATAAACTTTAATAAAATATATAAAGAAATTACTAAATTTACCTAATAGTTAAACATTTCAAACTATTAGATTTTGTTTTTGTTTTATAATTTTGAAACTACATTAGAAGAAGTTCATCAGGAAAAGAATTGGGAATTATCAGGGGCGCTCAAGATTAAGCCATTAAACCTGTGTCAACTGTATGCAAGGCAAGTACCTGCCTGCTATCTTTTCTGTCCTTAGTTCCATTTTTCATATAACTAAATATAGAAATTAATAGGTATGTTTTTCTAATATGATGGAATAAATGATGTTTTTTTACTCTCCCCCTTAAATCATTGCATATATGAGCCAATAGTTTAAAGTGTTTTTAGACATTGGACAGTAGATAACTTAGTACAAAAGTCACTGAGAGAAGATAAAATTGAGGCAAGCTTCAGACAGATCAGAGATCACAGGGAAATTTTCTAGGCACATTATAAGACAAGAGAATAACACTGCCATCCTATGACACTGATAATCCTGAGTTGTGCTAAGTGGGGTATGTCCTTAGATCTTCAAAAGAAGTAAACAGATACATATGCTTAAGACAGGGACAGGGGTGATAATGCAGTAGGTGGGGCATACTCAAAGAGAAATATAAGAAACTTCAATAGGATTTACACTGCATCTTCTCAAAATTAGTTCTGTTGAAATATTGGTCAGACTTTTGAAAAACAAGTTGAAGGTCAGATTCTCTCTCGTCACACTTTTTGAATAATTGAATTATCTTTCTCTCACAGGCATATTGAAAACATACAGAAAATATGCTATGCTAGAGTTTCATTTGAGAATCTTTCTGTTGAGATGAGGTTACTGTACCTACAGTGCCCAGCAACACTTAAAATTGAATTGAAGTTCAGAGAGATAGCACAGTGATTGGGGGCTTGTTTTGCTTATGAACTGAGCTAATATGGATTCAATTCCCACTGCCACATCTAGCTCTGTATAAATGATCCCTGAGCACAGTCAAGAGTAATTTCTCAATACAGTCGAGTGTGATCTAAACCCTCCCCACAAACATATTTATTTGGAATATTAATTAATATTATGTAATAACAATTAATAATTAATTATCTGATACATGGTTCAGTTCCCATGTAGTTAGCAAAGGAAGATGAACATATCCCTTTGTCTATATTTTTTCTTTTCAGAGGTGAAAAATTGAACATTCATAATACAAAATGATCACTATGATTGATGGTCTGTATTTACTTTCCAAACTTAATGCAGACATTATAGAGCTGAATGCAGTATCATATTGCATATGAAAAGAGATTTTGTAGTTTATCAGATTTAATAATACTTATGTAACTAAATCCTAAAATTAGGACAAATTTTGAATGTATGTTAATTATGACCTCTATTTGAATGCCAGTTTCTTTTTTTTTTTTGCTGTTGTTTTTTGTTTTGCTTTGGTTTTTGGGTCACACCCGGCAGTGCCCAGGGGTCACTCCTGGCTCCACACTCAGAAATCGCTCCTGGCAGGCTCCGGGGACCATATGGAATGTCGGGATTCAAACCAATGACCTTCTGCATGAAAGACAAATGACTTATCTCCATGCTATCTTTCCGGCCTCTGATTACCAGTTTCTTAAAGTAATAATTTAAATTTTGATATAAAATATTCTCAGGTAACTTTGTAAAGAACACTTTCTAATAATGAAATTTATATCTTTGTAGGCCTTTTTTAGAAACCACAATCTTGGAATAAATATTAACTGTCATAACACTTAATGAAACAGATAATAAGAATATGGTGACAAAGGCCTTTAGAGATGTAAAGAAAATGACTAAAAATAGCTGATACAATCCTTCTCTCAAA
>PVKC010036537.1:0-13207 GCA_004027635.1 Crocidura indochinensis
TTTTTTTATATGTAATACTGTGTTTTTATAGGATTTATGTTTTATATAAATTTTAAAATGTAGTAGTATAGAATTATTCATATTATTAATTTTAATTGTACATACCTATATAAAAGGAAGATAGTTTTTAATATAATATCTTTATTTAAGCACCATTTTACAAATATTTTAGTGGGCACACCATATGAAGCTCAGGGGTTACTTCTGGTTATGTGCTTTGAAATCGCTCCTGGCTTGGGGAACCATATGGAGCGCCAGGGATTGAACAGAGATCCATCCTGGATCAGCTGCGTGCAAGGCAAATGCCCTATTGCTGCGCCACCGCTCCACCTCACTACAAATATCTTTGTAAATGGGTTGCAGTTATAGAAAAGAACACTCCTCTTCACCAGTGTTACTCAGCTTTCAAAGGTATGTATCTCTTGTCACTTGCCATGGAATAAGTGGGTCTTGAGGACTTTAAGTGATCTCAATCGATCAATCACAAAAGGCAAACGTCTGTGGAGATGGTTCAGTGGTCTGAGCATACTCTTTGGCTGTGGGAGGTCTGAGTTTGAATCCAGAGAACCCATGGATTCCAAATACAGAGCTGAAAGTAGCTTATCAGCACCCCAGGCTGGGTCCCCAAACCTTAAGAAACAGAAAGTACGAATCCCTCTGGGGTGAGGTGGAGGATGAGAATGGGAGTTGGAATTTAATAAAAATAATTTTTAACACATCCAGAGATGTGTATTGCACAATAATGTAAAAATACTCAACCATTACTGAATTCTGCACTTTAAAATGGGGAGGGGGAAGGCAAATGCTATGCTTTAAAAACAACCAAACAAACCACAATTTTAAAAACATTTTAAAAGACTCAATAAATATGAATTGCATGCACCTGGACGGGAGAGGGCTTTGGAGTGAGAGCGGGCCTCACGGTGGACCACCCACCTCCCAGGGGCTGTGCATGGAGCCAGGAGTAGGCAGAGAGCAGTCTAAAGCAAGGAAATAGAAAGATTCCATTTATGTTCTAAAAATGTTAGTCTGACTGGAGCGTGGAAAATGCATCAGAGAAATACAAAATTGAGTGTTCTGTGCACATCTGCGAAAACATGCCTGAGAGGGAGAATGTGTAAGGAAAGCTGATGGGTGGCTGATGTGGGGGCCTTGCCTCACAGATGGGCTTTAGGAAAGGCACCCCTCTGTTCTAACTCTTCACCAGGCCCCTCACTGGGTCGAGGCTCTCTGTGCTGCCACCTAGCGCTCGCTTTCTGGGCAGCCCATGCTGGCCTCTGGGGCCAGCAGCACTGATCCATCCAATCACACAGCACTGTGTGTATTTTCCATTCTCCTCTTGATTGCAGGCAGTGGAATGAAAAGTCCAGAGATTTCTTTCTATATCTTCTAGCATTCTTTGATGTGGTTTAAATGGGAAAAAATAACTTGGAAACTCTAGAAATTTTAGATTAGCAGGGCATAACTCACAATAGGAAATCTTGCCCGTTTCTGAGTCCTTTCTTCTTCAGTATCGAATGACGAAAGGACACTAGAGGCTTTTTGGAAAGAGTGATGTTCTTTAAGGATAGCTATCATGGCTAGAGTTTTTAGGTTGCCAAAATCAGTATTGACTTTGCCCAGCATGTTATTTTGTAATAAAAATATCCTATGGCAGGTGATCAGATAATCTTCAGGGATAAAAATGAAGTGTTTTGAGAGTCAAAAAATACACCATTTGATATAAAAGAAGCACAGTACTAATATGTTTTAAATAAAAGTAGTTTAAAACGAAGATTTTATTTCAAAATTTAGAACAATTTTATTTTCTATCCCTTTATCTTTGGTTTTGGTACTACACATAAAGGTATATTTGACTGTGCTCAGGGTCGCTCCTGATGGTGTTTGAGAGATTGTATGCAGTGACAGGGTTTGAACCAGAGTTTGCCATATGTAAATCAAGCACCCTTCTTGCTGTATTCTCTCTAGCCAAAGAACAATTTTATGATTAGAAATTTTTTGTTTCTTCAGAAGAAAAAATAGACCAGGTATAGCAAATCCACGCAAGATGTTTTAGAATCTTACTATTTGTATTTGGTTTTCCCCCTTTCCTCTCTCCTATTGACGTATCAGTTACAGAGACAACATAGCAAGATTCCTACTTTGAAATTCTCCAATGATTTAGGGTTTGAAGAGGTAATACAGTGTGTAAAATATTTGCTATACAGGCAGCTGAGCAGAGTTCATTCCCTGGCACCACATATGGTCCTGAGATCACCTCTGGGCATAGAGCTAGGAGTAAGCCCTGAGCACTACCAGCCAGAACCCAAAAATAAGAAAGAAGGAAAAGAAAGAAAGAAAGAAAGAGAGAAAAAGGAAAAAATGAAAGAAGAAAGGAAGAAAAGAAATTCTGCAATGGTTTATAAATACATACCCACAATATAGAGAAGACAAAAGTCTGGAAGCACCTGCATTCATCTGCTTCTGGATCTAGCTGAAGCTTATTGGGATCAGGTCCTTGGATTGGGAGTGTAACAGTTCTCCTCTGAAAAGGGGCACAATCCCTACTAACATCTGGTGGTTTTCCAAGATGAACTGGAATAATGTACTTAAGGTACTAAATACAATACCCAGTGTTATATTGGTTCACATCATTACATGTGAAGAGAAACTGTAAATGAATTAGGCTATACCTATAAAGAATCATTACGCTAATATCTGAATAGAGAGTCAGGGGTGACCCCTGAGCATAGAGACAAGATTCAGTCCTGAGCATAGAGGCAGGAATCAGCCCTCAGCACTAAGACAGAAGTAATCTCTGAGCCCTAAGGTGGGGATCATCTCTGAGCACTGAGGTCAAGCTGCATGGCAGACTGACAGACCTCTGAGAGCCAGGAGTTGGGGGTATCAGTGACTTGCGGGTTGTCTCTGTGAAATCCAGGGCATGTTTCATCATCTTATTCAACTTCAATCTCTCATCATCCCTCACAAAGCCAGTTAGGGTTGCCCTGGGTGTCTAGTTGAGATGCTTGTTCACAGGGAGCCCTTGATGTCAGTCATCAGGAGGGAACAGGGACCAAGCAGAGAACTTGTCCAGTGAGAGCGCAGCTGAAAGTCAGGCAGTGGGAGATATTGCTGAAGGCAGAACCCTGGAGAGACTGGGCTGAGAAAGAGAAGGATGTGAGCAGCAAGAGTTTAGAGTCCGGGAGCATTCCAGAGAAGAGACTTAAAGGCGTTGGCGGATACTGGGAAGGCTAGATGAGTGAGAGTAGAATACAGATGGGGTGCAGGTCTTTAGATTTACCAAACACGCTTGCTTCCTGGGTGCTGGCTAGTCCTGGAATGTGACATCCAACTCTCTGCAGCCTGGGACCTTGCCCCTGAAGACTATATTGCACACCTGCCTTGGCTGGCTAGTGAAAAACAAGGCCTTGACTATCATCTGAAAACCTGGCAGGACGTCAAGGATCAGGCCAGCTCTTGTGTGCCTGCTGGGGTTCTAGTGGCTGAGTGAGCCATCTTTGTTCTGGGCTGGCTCAGGATGAAATAAGTGTTTTGGTGTAGGGTACTGAAAGGAGGACCCAGATGGTCTTTGTTTACCTGTAGTGGCAGCACTTATTCTCTCTGCCCACTGTGGGGACTGCTGCAGGCTTCTGGGCTTCTGCCAAGGGATTTGGTTCTGGTTTTGTTTTTGCAATTTTGAAATATATCAAGGAACTTCAAAAAAGCAAATACAGTGGGGGAGGAAGACAAGGTATCATGGCAGCCTAACCCGAGTACTGGCTTGGGACCTGAAATATGACAGAGATGACGACAACATGTAGAGGGCCAGAGCAGGGTTCCCTCTCACTGCCTTTCTTCATGTGAGTCCTACAGCATGTGGTGTGGGGTCAAGACTACAGGGCACATGGAATAGCTTGGGAAGAGCAAGTCAATGACTCTGGATCACACAACCTCCAAATGGAGTCTGGATTCCCAATATATCATCATTTGGGACATTATTTCATGGACAGCTTAAAGGAAAATAAACATCTATGTGACAGCAGTAGCTTGCCAACCCAAGCTACGAGCACTTGGGTTTAGGTCATGGCTTGAGGCAGAAAGATCCTGAGTTAAACACTGAGCTAACCTAGGAGGACACCACACTGTTGTCTCAGAGTTAGGCCCTGAGTTGGATAAGGCACGTGAACTCCACCCCACAGAACTGCTGGCTGGTGGCCTACTGTTCAGCTTTCTCTCTCTTCTTGTGCACCATCCATATTTACCCCTGATTTTATATTTGTTTCCAGTTGGCATTGTGTGCTACCTGGCACTGTAGTTTTTCTGAACTGCCTCTTAGGAGGAGCAGAAAGATACTTTTTTGGACTCTGCTCTTCTCCCACAGAGGGGCCATATTCCAGCATTGCTTTAGTGACACTTGGATGTTTCTTTTCCAATTTTACGTTGATGAATACTGGGCTAGGTCAGGGGTTCTGCTGTAAACCAGCAGCCGGAGGGCTACCCCATTGTGTTCAACCATCTTGTCACTCCTGACTTGTGCTGCGGGCACAGCGCAGGGTCAGGGCTGATCTGATGGCTGGGAAGAGGGGTGGGAAATAGAAAATTTGCTGGAGCAGTTGTTGTTGGGCTGTGATTTAAAGAGGAGAAACTTGTGGTTTGGTTGTTGTTCCATAGATATGGAAAAAATGGAGCCAAGGCTGACAGCCAGGAAAGGAAGAGCTGTGGAAGGAACCACATGACAATAAATTTAGTTGGTTTGGAAGGTGAAGGCGAGGTGAGAGGTGAGGGGGGGTCAGGCTGGGTGAAGCCTGGGAAAGGAGTCTTTGGGAATGACGCTGGACTCAATGTGCAGTGAAGGGGCCAAGAGAGTGCAGAGAGGGGGCTGGGATCCACCCCACACCACAGGGCCCTACTATGGAGATCTCAGTAGTGCCTTGCCCGGACTTGGAGCATCTGCCTGCAGAGCTCCCTCCCCCACAAATGTGTAGTGACATAGTAGCAGGAATTTAGCATAAGACTCCAATTTATTCAAGGGTACAGTTGGAATTGTGCTTGAGGGGGACAGAGAGACAACATGGAGGGCTTTGATGGCTGCTGCCTAAGGAGTTAGTTAGTTAGTTAGTTAGTTCGGCTTTGAGCATGAGGAAGTGGTGTCTGTGGGGTGGACTGGAGGGATATGTGGTGTGGGGACCTATAGGATGCGGGAGCAGATTATAGTATCAATAACATATCAGGAGACTCAGGAGGGGGGTACCCAGGCAGATAAGTACATGGCTAGATACATATACATGTATACAGATCTCAGCATGCACACATGGGCACACAGTCTTCAGTGTACATACATACAGATAGACTCAGTGCGCACATATACACAGAAACCTCAGTGTACATACAGCTACATATACTTACCTTAATGCACACACACATATACACGCAGATGTCAATGCACACAGAATTTCTGAGTATCAGGCAAGGAGATCCTGCTGACCCAGCACATCAAAAGCTGCAGCCCAGACTGATTTCCAAACCAGGGGAACTGTGACAGGTTCTGGCCCCTTTCTTCCATGACCCTTCAAGGAGGAGAGAGCTTTCTTACCTTCATCAGTGCCTTCTCAATAGAAATCAGCTCCTTCTTCTTTCCCAAAGAATTTCTAAATAAGGAAAATGATTGGTGGTGAAAGGGGCAATACCAGTTCCCACTCAGGATGTGGCCCTAGAGAGGAAGCAATGGGAGAAAGCTGAGCGCTCGCAACAAGGCTGCCTCCTCCAGAGAAGCAGGGCCTCCAGGGGGCCCAGAAAAAGTGAATCTCGGAGTGTTGGAGCAGGTTGAGAGGTGAGAGGGAATGATTTCATCTCCAAGGTGGTCCCAATTCAATCGGGTCGAGCCTCCTTAGAGAAAGTGGCCCTCTGTGTCTGCTGCATCCTACCTGCCTGCTGGCCCCTTGCCTGCCCTGGCCCCTCCTTCTCTGCAACAGCTGCTCATTCATACGGTGCTGTGCAAACACCTGGGTTTCTTGGCTGACTGTGCATGTGAGGCGTCTGGGGGGAAATGGGGAGCACTCTGAGTATGCTGGGTTCAAAGGCTGGGGTGCTGCCTTTCAGGGCAGTGAAGGAGAGCAAAAGGGAGTCTGTCAGACCTGGGATTTCTCTGTGCTCATTAATGCAAGACATAAACATTGATCCAAAGGATACTGACCCTGAGTTGTATAGAAACGAGACTTGTGAGTTCTATGATCCTCTCATACTGGCTTTAGGTCCTTCTCTGCTGCCTCCTACCATGTACTTGGGCAGCTTGGCCAATATGTGGCAGGCCGTGGTAGGGCAAATACGTGGATGTCTTTCTGGGATTAGAGGAGGGGAACTCATGCCTGGGAAAGAGCCTTCCCCCTTCACACAGAACTAGACTTAACTCTTTTGTTTGCTGACTCAGCCTTATGCTAGTATCTCTCAGATAGATTCTAAGAGTTTAAAAATAAGTTTCCCGGGGCCCGGGAGATAGCATGGAGGTAAGGTGTTTGCCTTTCATGCAAAAGGTCATCGGTTCGAATCCTGGCGCCCCATATGGTCCCCCGTGCCTGCCAGGAGCAATTTCTGAGCATGGAGCCAGGAGTAACCCCTGAGCACTGCCGGGTGTGACCCCCCCAAAAAAAATAAAATAAAAATAAGTTTCCCATAGGCCAGAGAGGTATTTCAGCAGGTATGGTTTGCAAGGACCCAACTGGATACTAGCACATATGCTCCCCTGAACTCCATCAGGAGTGACCCTTGAGCACAGAAGTCAGCCCTGAATATTGCCCTAAACAATAAATAATAAGCAGTAGATAGTATAATTCAAATAAAGTAAAGTAAATTCCCAGTTCTTGCATGAGACGATGATAAACCAGAAACCTCAATTGACTCCAGGTTCCAATAGGCTTGGGATGAACCAAAGCCAGAGGAATGAGAACTAGAGCTGCTTTCTCTGCTTTCCCATGGATTTTCCCCAAAGCAGAAAGAGCTGTGACAGTCTGCCTGATGTGTATAGAGTAGTGATGATTTAGCACAGGTAGAAGGTGCATAGGGATGGCAATGGGCAGCAGTGGGCAGTGTACAATGAAGGGCCTGGACAACTTCTTTTGGGACCCTACAACAAGTGAAGTTCTAGTGAAATCTTTAGTTTTGGGGTCTGGGCAATTTCCTTGTCTCCTCTGACATGAGCAATGAAATCCTGGGGAGCATGTTGGTGGCTAGCTAACTCCCTCATGGACTTTTTAGGTTCTTGCCAGATTGTGGGTTCTGGAGGGAGGGGCAGGACAATCTCTGGATCCAGGCACCATCTATCCTCTCATTGAGGAAGGAAAATGGGTGGGTTTTTTTGAGGGGGGGTGCACACATGGTGGTGCTCAGGGGTTATTCCTGACTCTGTGCTCAGAAATCGCTCTTGGCAGGCTCAGGGGACCATATGGGTTGCCGGGGGTGGAGTGGGGGAATTGAACCTGGGTCCATCCCAGGTCGGTAGTGTGCAAGGCAAACACCCTACAGCTATGCTATAACTTCAGTCCCAAGATGGATGTTCTTATGGAGTACTGACTACAGGAGCATACTCTTTCCAGACAAGGTCGGCATTTTATTTCGCTCCTGTCTGCATCTGACTTTCTGAAGCAAAAGAACAGTAGACTGTGACATACCCAAGAATCTAAGTCCAGACTATCCTGCAGGTTAAATAGTCTAGAATTCCTTGCAAAAGTAAGTGTCCTTTAATCACACAGGGGACTCCATTCAACCACATGCCAACATAGACTCAACTAAGACTATGAGATAATGTTGCCAGGGCAGGCAGTGCTTCTTGTTCTTCTTGGTCCATTCTGCAGTGTCACCAAAAGAGATTATTAAGTTTTGGAAAGGTCTCCTTTGTTTTTATGAAGGGAGATGCCTTTCATGGGATATGCTCGGAATAGGAAGTAGGAATGAAAACCCAGTCTACCACCAATTGGATGGGGAATTCTATTTTCTCCCCAGAAAAGTTTTTTTTTTTTTTCTTTTTCTATGCTTCTCGAGTTAGCACCACCTGCATTCCAAAATGAGTTCTGGGACAAGGTAGAAAGAGGCTTTCAACAGTCTCAGGACCAATATTGTTAATGAAAGTCTGGGCTCTCACTTGGCATAGCCTATACAGCACTGCTTCAGCCATCCAGGCTTTAAATAGATGCTTTTGCTCTCCTGCAGCGACAGATACACAGACACACAGACAACAGGTCTCACCTGACTAGCGCATGTCCATGGCAGCTGGACTCCACAATGTCCATAAATATTGCTAGTGTCTGATTTAGATACCCCATTTCTGTGTGACTAGAATCATGAGGAAGATAGCAATGTAGCCAGGGATTAAGTTTCATTTCCTTAATTTCAAAAGACTCAGATCAACTTGCCTTTATTTAAATCGTTACTGCTTTGTAAACATCACTTAAGATAAGGATAAACCATATTCACTTAGGCCATAATTTGCTAAGAGCTTATTTACACTTAAACACTTATTATCTTAAATTAGTATTTCAGTTTTTCCTTCGTAGAAAGTGACTTTTTCCCCAAGGCATTTGCTTCCTTTATCTTTCCACCTCATTTTTTGTCCCATGCCTTTCCTTCTCAGCACGGCAGTGAGACCCAGTGATTAAGGGCAGTTGGTGCACTAAAAATGCCTTTGTGAGAATTGATTACTGTGAGATTCAGCTTCCCTCTTTAACTTCTCTCTCTCTCTCTCTCTCTCTCTCTCTCTCTCTCTCTCTCTCTCTCTCTCTCCCTCTCTCTCTCCTTACCAGGTTTTCCTTGGGAAGAAACACTGAAAGATGTCCCAGACCTGTGCTTCCTTGTTCTGATGCCCAAGTTTTTCTGATGCCAAGCTAGTGTTGAATAAAAGAAACTATTTTTCATATGAACCACTGCCAAGGATTTGATGCACTTGTACTTCAGATTTAGGGATTCAGATTATGTTTTTGCCAATTCTTTTTAAATCTTTTTAAGAAACTCTAACTGAGTTGCTTTTTTCTTTTATATAAGCTTGTCCTACTGGTCTCAAACCTCTAATTTCGTTAGGTATGAAAGCCACCTCCAACAAATTCAAAATTTGAAGCTCAGCTCAGCTTAAATTCACATACCTCTTATTAGCATAGACTCAAATTTTGTTTTCCAAAATAAATGGTAAGACAGGTTCCGTTTTGAAGTTTGTGAGACTCAACTAAATAGATGAGTAAGTTCAGTTTTAGTGTATTCCGTTCAGAAATTATACTCTGTGCCCAGACTAATCTCTTACCATATGTGTGTATATGCATTTAAAATGTTCATAGAATTGGGAAGATTTCATAGTTTCTTGAAAACAGCATTGAGTTGTTTCCTGTATGTTTATATGTAGCTACCCACTGGAACGGGAGAGTCTAGAGGGTAATTACAACATTTTGTTTCTTCTACTTTCCCACACATCTCATAGATATATGATAGGAGATTGGGTGTAAACAGAATACTTCCTAAGTATGTGCTTGCTTGATTCATACTTTTTTGAGGGGAGGGGGCTGCGGTGGTGTGTGTGTGTGTGTTTTACTGCTGGATCCTAAAAGTTTTTCTTCTGTTAAGGAAGAAAGCTTTTTAGAGGGTAAGAAGTCTGTTTTCATCTGGATGTAGAGGTCAGACTGTGGAAGGTCAGGAAAAGGGGTTCATATATGTATCACCCCCACCATCCTTGTGTGCTGCAAACCTTAAATGTTCATGCCATGGGATGGCAAGCTTCCCTAGGACACGATTTTGGGTCTTTTCCTATCTCCTGAACTTGAGTCTCTCTCCTTTCTCAAGTGGAAAATATTAACAGCACAAACATTCAAGTGGCTCAGAAAGCGGAGCTGTCTCAAATGAAACTTAGTGATCAGACAGAACTTATGTTCCTGCGCTAGCTCTCTTCCTCTTTTTCAATCCCTTTCTCCTGATGTCACTTTACCTTTTTTCTCTTCTTTTCTTCTGTCTCTATTTCACATTGACTGGATCCCTCAAAGGGGTCTCTCGATAGTCTAGATAGGTCAGCCATACTATGGAATTTAACTCTACTATTAGATGAAATACATTTTTATTTGTTTTGGGGCCATATCTAGTGGTGCTCAGGGGTTACTCCTGGCTCTGCATTCAGGAAATCAATTCCTGATGGTACTCAGGGGAGGACCATATGGGATGCCAGAAATTGAACTCAGGTTGACCTTGGGTACCTGCTGTTCTATTGTCCTAGCCCTGAGCTACATACATTTTGTGTTTTAAGCTAAAAGACAAAGCTAATGTGGACTGGTTGGCAAATGATGATAGAAATTTATTAAAGCTGAGAGCATGCTTAAATAGTTTAAAAATATGAACTGGGATTATAGCTCATGTGATAGAGAATGTAGGTACTGGGTTTCAGTCCTACTATATCTTGGTCCCTGATCACTGCTGGGAAGACCCTCCACAATAGAAAAAAATATCACAGTGTAGTACTTCCACCAGAAATCTTAAAGGGTAGCTATATCTGCCATTCATCTATAATTCACATCTTCTGAGTCATGATTTGATTTAGAGTAGATGATATTTTATTAGACATTCTTTACAAATTTAAAATACTACTATTTTTACATGCACAGAGGAAAAACCAGTTTGAATAATTGTTTTTAGGCATTTATTAAAGTCAACCACAAAATATAGACACTTTGTTGTGTCATTTATCAACATACTTGATATGTATATCTAAAGTGCATTATGTTACAAAAAATATAGAAATTCAGCAGCACCAAGATACATTTACAAAATAAATACATCAGTTGACAAAATAAATTATGGTAAATGTGTTAATAATCATTGGATTAGCCTTGACAAAAAAATATTCTCAGTGACCAATGAGCAGTTTTATAGAGTACTGGGAAGACAGCTTTATTCCAAGGCATTTACAGTATTTACAGATAATAAATATTTCTAATACTTTTCATATGTTCACTATTACAGAATTTTGCAATATGTCTTCTGCAGGTCTTGTGAAAATTTTCAGTGTCTCCTGTAAAGAGAAGAAAAGGAAAAAAGGAGAAAGAGGTTAAATCTCCTTGCAAATTGAAGAGCTATGAAACAAAAGAAACAAGGCACAAGGGAACACTGTGGGACGATATGTAGGGGTTCCTGTCAATATCTCCCATAGGCAGGATTTTTTGGGACCCTTTGCAGCCTCTTCAGAGCCTTTGCTCTGAAGGTAGAGTTTTGAATCCCATCAAATGATGGGTATGATTCAGAAAACGAACGGGCCTGCATTGGTAATTACATTGTTGGAACAAGGTGATAACTTGGAGAATTTTTCAAGGCTGCCAATTTAGCAATTATGGGAAAGGGACAAATTGGAGAACTTGGGAATAAGAGTAGGTCATGCGATCCATTGCCAAGTACCCCTAGCCTGGAAGTTGTTTCTCCAGAAATGCCTGGTGCTGATGATTCAAAATGTGCTTAGTCTGCTGAAGTTCTCATTTGACTAATCTCTTGTTAAGACCGGTCTGTGATGAGGAAAAGCATATGCTTTGGGTAAATGTTGGAAGGATGCAATTAAAGGAACACATTTGCTTATTGGCTTGATGACACCTGCCATTTCTTTCGTTGTCTTTCAACACTGGGGAATACAGCACAACTGTGGATTCTGGGTTTTGTAGCTAAACTCTAAGAATTATTCTTCTCTTCTTTTTCTAATTCTATTTCTGAGGGCCATATGTTATAAATTTGGAAATCTATTTTAATTCAGAGCCAACAGCTTAAAAAGCAGTATTTCACATCACTATGTTCATTTTGTTATTTCAAATAAGTTAACACTTGGGAATAGCACCTTTTTAAATGCTCTCCACACTGATGACAATATTTTAAGATGAGCTAACAACATTTTTCTCTGTTTTGCTCTGTTTCCTTCTTTCTGTGTGGTCTATTTCCGAGTCTGCCTTTTGGTTTCTAAGGAAACAGTAGTTGGAGGGAATTGGATTGGCTGGGTCTTTACATTAACAGCCAGAGTTTGTGGGCAGAGTTTCACAGGGTGGTGCTGTCTGTGTGTGAGAGAACTGAGAACTACAAAAGAACAAATTCTTAACAATTGAGAGGGATTTTACATTAAAAAAAATTAAAAAGTCACTACAGCATTTAACAAGTCTTCAGGAATCAGCCTTTTTGGCAGTCATTGGTTGGAATAATAAAATAGATACTAACTATGTAGAAAAAAAATGATCATTTTTGGTTTGGGGTCATTCCAGGTGGTACTCCTGACTTACTTCTGTCTCTGTGCTCAGGGATCACTCTTGGTAATGCTCAGGAGCTAATATTTGGTGCTAAGGATTTAATCTGGGTCAGCCATTTATAAACCAAGTTCTCAAACTCCTGTAATATCTCTCCAGATCCCAGAAAAAAAAAGATAAAAAATTTAAATGACAGGTAAATGTAGATAAATATAATGAAGAAATCCCAGAAGATGACTACCAGCTTCAACAGAGTTCCACTGATTTTGAATGTTTTTTGTATTAAAACTTTTTTTAGAATTGAATTTAAGAAAACAAATCTAATGAAAGGAGGAAATAAAAGACAGGAATAAATTAAAGACCAGTGAGATCTTTTAATTATATTTTATCCAGCCCAGGCACTTTACTAGTTATCCTTCCCTCTGATTACTTTTAATAAAGGCACTTTACTTGAAATATCCAAGTAAAACAGAACAATACCTAAAAGCATGTCGGTGTGGATATGATACATGTGTGTACGACTGCACTTAGAGTTCTAGTTCCTGAATCATGAAAAATTCCAGTATTTTAAAGTTGCTATTTGTTGAGGCAAAATATATGGTCTAAATTAAATGAACCCAATAGTAACTGGACACCTTATTTGGAACATCAAAAATTACAAAATAAAATTTCCAAAATTAAAAACTCTATCTTTCCTTCTGAATGGTTGGGACAAATAAAGACATCTAGTTCATTCTCTTCAGAAACACTGTATAGATACTTGTTATCAGATCTCTCAGGTTATACCATATGATGCAAAGGGACTAAAGAAAGGACATTAGAACAATGTTGGCTGCTTAGAGGATGCTAAAGCAAGTACTCTGGAATAATATAATTTGAATTCTAGATTTAGCCAGTGCACATTTTCTAACCAATTAACTCCTAAATCCACCTGCCACCCTTCCCTGCAACTCTATTTTGTTGTGTTGGGAGAATGCCAACATTTGGCT
>PVKC010036538.1:0-13112 GCA_004027635.1 Crocidura indochinensis
GAACCGATGACCTTTTGCATGAAAGGCAAACGCCTTACCTTCATGCTATCTCCTGGGCCCCAATTATTAAATTTTTCTCATTTATGGGAGAAAAGATTCTGTATACTTTTTTATATTTGCTAAAATATTTGTTCTTAGTGTAATTTTGTGGCACTCTCTTAGGCAAGTAAATTTTTACTATTTTGATTTCATATCTTTCTTTTCTGTATTCTTGTATAAATACTAGATAGTGGACTGGAGAGATAGTATAGGAATATAGCACTTGCTTTGCATGTGGCTGATTTCAATTCAGTGCTTCAGCACTGGATACGGTATCCTGAGCACCATCAGGAGTGATCCCAGAGCTCAGAACCAGTAGTATGTTCAATGTATGATTCAAAAGCAAAAACCGATTGAGGACATTTTTTGTTTACTATAACAATAACTCAGAAAATTAATGAGATTTGGGGCTGGGAAGGTGGCGCTAGAGGTAAAGTTTGTGCCTTGCAAAGGCCAGCGTAGGACAGATCCCCCGGCGTCCCATATGGTCCCCCAAACCATGAGCAATTTCTGAGCTCATAGCCAGGAGTAACCCCTGAGCGTTGAACGGTGTGGCCCAAAAACCAAAAAAAAAAAAAAATAATAATGAGATTAAAGCCATGTTCAGGCTTTACCCTATGATTCAAGATTAGGCATACATTGTTTTAACTTTCCCTATTAGCTATTGATATGATCTATTTTCTTTGTCTCATTTGCAGCTTCATAATTTATCTATATTATTCAAATAAAACTTGACAATAAGATATTTTACTTGACCTTCCCATTGCTTCTTGAATTCAACTCAGGATCACTGAAGGTAATGATGACATACTATGAACTTCACTTGCTTTTGATTTTCTTAGTGCTTTTTCCTTTGGAGATTGTATATATTTTTCTAAAGGTATATACTTTCTCTGTGTCACTCTTCTGTTTAATATCTATTATTATTGAAGCCCCTTATTTAGCCCTCTTTGAAGTCTTTGAAGACTTACTAGTTTCTTTGAAAGTAGAATTGTTTTCTTTATTTTTCTGTTTGAGAAAAGGATGCATTTTTGAGAAAAGCATTCCAGATTTATTCTGTCATATTCATATTAGAAGCATATTTTAGTTACTTTATAGGGATTATTTTCATTTATATTATCTAAGTGTAGTTTTAGGTACCAAAGAAAGGAAATTACAGTCATCATGTTACCAGTCCTTCCACCTAAAAATAGAGTAAAAATGATAAGAAAAAGGTAGCGATAGAGTTAACAAGTATGAAAAATTCTGGGCATGGAGTTGCAACCCCTGTTACCAAATAATGGAGGAAAGGGGCGAGAAGACAAGATTAGACGGGACATGGATACAGTAATAGAAAATAGTGATCATTTAGGTAGTGGTGGTGGTGTAATAATAATTCTGCTCATTGATGCCATATCCAAACTCATAACTTGGCTTACTTTTGACATTGCGAGAGGGAAGTGAGAACTGTGGTGGTGTGATGTGGTATTGGAGATATGTATACATGAAACTATCACTATCAGTATTGCTAATCTTGGTGCTCAATAAAAATTGGAAAATATAGATTTGGTTTTATTATTAAAAATAAATGCAAGATATGGGGGAAGTCCTTAACTTGGAAAGTAGAAATTTCATAGTCTGCTTAAGAAGAAAGTTACTTTACTCTTTTTAATAACTATATTAAGAACAATTATTCATGCATGTTTTCTTACAGCAACTAATGCAGTCAAAACTAGAAGTCAATGGAACAACCATTACTGAGTTCATTCTTCTGGGTTTGGTGGAATCACCAGAGCTGTGGCCAGTTATTTTTGTCATCTTCTTCTTTGCCTACCTGATCACAGTGGGAGGCAATCTAAGCATTCTTACTGCTGTGTTAGTAGAGTCCAAACTCCACACCCCTATGTACTTCTTCCTGGGAAACCTCTCAGTGCTGGATGTCGGTTGCATTACTGTCACTATTCCTTCAATGTTGGGTCGTCTCTTGTCTCACAAGCGTGCAGTTTCTTACAGAGCCTGTATTACACAAATCTTCTTCTTCCATCTACTGGTTGGTGTGGATTGCTTCCTGTTGACAGCCATGGCCTATGATCGATTCCTGGCCATCTGTAGACCTCTCACGTATAGTACCCGCATGAGTCATATAGTTCAGAGGATATTGGTGGCTGCATCCTGGATTTGTTCCTTTGCCAACGCACTGACTCATACTGTAGCCATTTCCACACTCAACTTCTGTGGTCCCAATGTGATTAACCACTTCTACTGTGATCTCCCACAGCTGTTCCAACTCTCCTGCTCCAGCACTCAACTCAATGAGCTACTGCTCTTTGCTGTTGGTTTTATTATGGCTGGCACACCCACAGTACTCATTGTTACCTCCTATATTCACGTGGCAGCTGCAGTTCTACGAATTCGCTCGGCAGAGGGCAGAAAGAAAGCATTCTCCACATGTGGCTCTCATCTCACTGTGGTTGCTATATTTTATGGTTCAGGTATCTTTAACTATATGCGACTAGGTTCAGCCAAGCTTTCAGATAAGGATAAAGCTGTTGGAATATTTAATACTGTCATTAATCCTATGCTGAATCCTATCATCTACAGCCTCAGGAACCCTGATGTGCAGGGTGCCCTCTGGCGGGTATTTACAGGGAAAAGGTCATTAGCTTGAAAGAATTTGGGTGTCACATTCACCTTTGTTGTTTTGGACCAAAAAGAAATCGTCTGAGCTCAAACATTAGGATAAATGTTCCATAACAGTTTATTTTTATCATTAGGATTAGACTTTAAGTGGTAATAATTGTTTCCCATAGAGGCTTTGTCCAATTATATGCAATAGAGGTGTGAATTCTGCTAGACCAGCCTATTGATAAAATGACAACTCACTCAATGCATTGCTTTTGGTGGATAGAAGTGAAATCTGGGTTTTATTGAATGCTTACAGGTTCATGTCCACAGGGAATTATTTTGGTTAGTTATAGTATAGGTTTTCTAAGCTTTGGGAATTTCCCTAAAAATCCCACCATCCCACCATAAGGTGGTAGTGGTGTGTATGCATATTATTTTTTAAAATTCAGGTGTGCATGTCTGTTTATAAACTGTACATCTCTATATAGATTATTTTATTTGTTTTGTTAGGCCTCCATAAAGCAAGACAACAGCTTATTCCTTTCATACCGAACAATGATGCCAAAATTTAGAGAGACAGGTCGGAGACTATTTGATCATGTGTTTTATAGTAGTTTTAGACAGTATAATTCTTGTGTGTGGATCAAAGATGTGTTTTTAATATATTATTACAATCAATTTAACTTATGGATGAAATAAATTGTTCACATATTCTTCATCTTTTGAAAATTTAAGCATTAATAAATACCTTATAATTAATAAAGTACAAAGCCTATAAATATATCTAAGATAACCAGTTCATGATATTGACTTCAGTGGTATGTGTGGTGATTCAATGCATCATGCATTGCTTTTCAAGTTTGAATTTATTTTGTGGGGAGGGATGGTTTGGACCAGACTTTGTGGTGCTCAGAGGCTATTCCTGGATGTGTGCTAAGGTGTCACTCTTGGTGGTACTCAGTAGATATATGTGGTGCTAGAGATTACACTGGAGTTGGCCACATGCAAGGTGAGCACCTTTGTATTCTCTGACCCCTAAATGTAAATTTTTGTTATCTTTTGTGTATTCATTATTTATGTTCTTGAAGATTGCTTTATTCTTTTTCTTATTATTTTTGATCCCATGATTTGCCAAGGGTTTATTTATTTATTTAAATTTTATTTCCATCACCATGGTTTACAATATATTATCAATGCAATTTTGTGCATACAATCTTCCAACACCACACTTACCACTCTCACTTTCCATCACAATTGTCTCAGGGGTCTCCTTATTAAATTTCCTCCCAACCCTCCCATAGTAAGTTCAGTTCTTTAGACCAGTTCTCAGATTATGTTGCCTTTGACTTTTGATTTTTATATCACACATGAGAGAGGTTATTCTGTATTTGTCTCTCTCTTTCATGTTGACTAACTTTACTCAACATGATACTCTATAGATCCACCCATGAAGCAGCAAATTGCATGACTTATCTTTTTTTTCCTAATGGCCAAGTAGTATTTCATTGTGTTTATAAAATCTCATAACTGTACTATTAGTATGTTCTGGGGTTTTAAGTACATAATGTTGATTATAGGTAAATAGTGTGTTATTTTTTGAAATTTTCATGAACAAATAAACAGAATTCTATGGTTATATATGTAATATCTTTTACAATTTTATGTTTAAGTACATTTATGTTTAATAACATAAATTATCGGGGCCCGGGAGATAGCATGGAGGTAAGGCGTTTGCCTTTCATGCAAAAGGTCATCGGTTCGAATCCCGGTGCCCCATATGGTCCCCCGTGCCTGCCAGGAGCGATTTCTGAGCATGGAGCCAGGAGTAACCCCTGAGCACTGCCGGGTGTGACCCAAAAACCAAAAAAAATAAAATAAAAATAACATAAATTATCACATTTACTAGCAAAACCACACAGTACAGGCAAAAATCATTGTATAATCTAAATATGTACAGTTTTTGTCACTAAAACTGGAAAAATTAAACTTAATATCAACTAACAACTAAGTAGCAGCATTTGAAAATTTCTGTATAGTCTAAAACATCTTTTGTTAAAACATAAGAAACAGGGGACCGGGCGGTGGCGCTGGAGGTAAGGTGCCTGCCTTGCTTTGTGCTAACCTAGGACGGACCGCGGTTTGATCCCCTGGTTTCCCATATGGTCCCCCGTGCCTGCCAGGAGTGACTTCTGAGCGAATAGCCAGGAGTAACCCCTGAGCGTCACCGGGTGTGCCCCAAAAACCAAAAAAAAAAAAAAAAAAAAAAAAAAGAAAGAAACAACAGTCAAGTGAGAAAAATAGACTATATAACATAATATTCCTAAAATCAGGATGAAATATGAAATTACTAAATATATGAATAATCAAATGGTTAATATAGTTAAGGGAAAATGTCACATCCAACCCATAAGTGGAAGTTGAAACTAATAGTTAAGAGTTAAATATAAAGCATTAGAGAGTTAAAAAATGGCTATTCTAATTATCTTGAAATAAAAGAAAAATGAAAAACTGGTACATTTTTATATTAATTAAAATCTCAACAAATAAATAAAGATATTTTAAAAATTTCAGCATATGGGAATTTGGAATACTAAAAGTAGATCATGAAAATGTTTTGAATAAATTAAAAAGAAAAATTAAAATTTTATTAGGAGTATCTGCAACACAGGATTTCAAAAACCACATACAGAATAAGTAAAAATAAAATGGCATTAGAAATGTCAGTTAAATTATTTATAACCTAAAGACGAAAATATAAAAACATGTCACATGCCACAATTATCCTATTGACTATAATAGAGTGCTAAAAAAAATACTGTGACATAGAATTACACAGAAAGTGACATATTCTTCAGTAGAGTAGACAAATATATTTTAAGATGAAATGTAATTAAAATAAGGGCCAGAGAGATAGCACAGTGGCACGGCATTTGCTTTGCAAGCGGTCGACCAGGACCAAAGGTAGTTTGAATCCCGGCATCCCATATGGTTCCCCATTCCAGCCAGGAGCGATTTCTAAGAAAAGAGCCAGAAGCACCTGAGTTCCTGAGTGCCTCTGGGTGTGGCCCAAAAGCGAAAGAAGGAGGAGGAGGAGGAGGAGGAGGAGGAGGAAGAAAGAAGAAGAGGAGAAGGAGGAGGAGGAGAAAGGAGAAAGAGAAATGTAATTAAAAATAACTTGACATATTGTCAATGGAAGTTCTAATCTTAGGTATATGATTTTCTTTGGGGAAGGTAAGGGAATGTTTTTTATGCTGAATTCTGGATTGACCTATGTTGGTGCTTGGGGACACTATATGCAGTGCTGGGAATCAAACTAAGTCTGCTACATACAAAATAAGCCCCATACTGTTTTCTGTACATACTGAACCAGATGATATTTCCACCAATAATGAATGAAGGTTATTTTATTACATCCCCACTAAAAATAAGTCTTCTTGATATATGCTATTGTCATTGCTATGATGATTTTTCACTTCCTTAATAATAAGTGGTGAAAAACACTTTTTCATATGCCTTTCGGCAGTCTGTCCTCTTTAAGGAAGTATCTATTTATTTCCTCTTTCACTTTTGGATAGTTTAGTTGTTGTTGCCGAACATTATGAACATTTCATGTATTTTAGATACTAATTCTTTATCTTAAGTGTGCATGCAAATATTTTCTCCCATTCAGTAAGATGCCTATTTTATTTTTTTTATAAAAACTGTGACTTATAAACTTGTACATAATATTTCAGTCATACAATGTTTCAACACCAATCCCACTACCAGTGTGAACTTTCTTCCACCATTGTCTCCATTTCCCACTAACCCTCTCAAGCCTGACCCCTTGGCATGCACAAAAAAATTTATTTTATATTCCTTGTTACAAGATCTTAAATGGAATTATCAAAAATATTTCATTAAAAGAAAATATGTGGAAATTGCTATACCTCACACAATGGTGTTATCAAAGTCATTGTCTGAGGTTCTACTGAGCTGTTTGTTTACTTGAGCCTTTTGTGTTACCATTTTCAACTAATTAGTTTAGTGGACTTCTAAGCTTCTATAATTAGTTGTTTTCCTACTGACTCTCAGTATTGTGAAAT
The DNA here is from genome assembly GCA_004027635.1 of Crocidura indochinensis. Taxonomy (NCBI): domain Eukaryota; kingdom Metazoa; phylum Chordata; class Mammalia; order Eulipotyphla; family Soricidae; genus Crocidura; species Crocidura indochinensis. Next base: position 6,729 of record PVKC010036538.1, read on the forward strand.
TTGGAGATGTAAACAGACATATATGCAGCCACAAGCTCTGGGAGATGCAGGATTGTGAAACTTAAATGATTCTCAACCTTTCTACCTCCAGAGGAGGCCCTGGAGTTTTCAGCCTAAAAACTCTTCAGTGAGTCCATCTACTTGTCTTGGAAAAATTTCTGAGATAAGTAATGAGGCTGTGAAGCTGTGAAATATGGTGGAGGCTGTGGGATGTAAATATGGCTGGTGGAGGTTCTGTGTACTGGGAATTTAGTTGGTTTGGAATTTGTTCTGAGATTAGTACAGAGACAATAAGGCTAGGCCATTTGTATTTTTCCTATTAAAGCTTTAATAGGAAAATAAAAATCAGTTAAAAGGAAAATATTTAAATAATTACTTTTAAAGCTATACAAATAACCTTGAAGATATTGAGCATTAGGTTGGAGTGATAGCACAGCTGGTAGACTAGTTGTCTTGTGCTTGGCTGATTTAGCTTCAATCCCAGCACTCTAAGCCCTCCATGAGTGATCCTTGAGCACATATTTAGGAATAAGCTCTGAGCTCTACACGTGTGACCCAAACCAAAAAGATAATCAAGATCAAATAAAAAGACACCCTACTGGATGGAAGAAAACATTTGCTCACAATGCATCAGATAAAAGACTAGTAACCAAAACTTATAAAGAACTCACAAAAATCAACAACAACAAAATACTTTATCAAAATATGGAGAGAGGATCTGAATAGAAATTTTACAGAGAAGAAATCCATAGTCAATGACAACAGAAACAATACCCAATCTACATCAAGCTGTGCAAGGGGGGAACAGTTGCACTAGTACTACAGGGAGTAGAGGAGGGGGAAGTGGGATGCATGCTGAGAACAGGGTAGAGGGAGGACAACACTGGTGGTGGGAACGCTCCTCATTCATTATTACTATGTCCCTTAAATATTACTGTGAAAGATTTGTAATCCACTTTGCCCACAATTAAAAATAAAGGATGAATCATAAAAAAAAGGTCTTTACATGGCCTTAGGTAGGTATATGTTTGGGTCATCAACTTAGGTAATTAAGATAAAAGCAAAACTGAACAAATAGAGGCTACAAAAACTTTTGCAAATAATGTGAAAGAAGCTTAAAATAAAAATACAGCTAAATAGGACAGAGAAAGATATATATATATATATATATACATAATAGCACTTAATATCTAAGGTGCACAAAGAACTTAAACTCAAGAACTACTGAAGTGGATGTCTCCATGTATATGTATATCTATTTATTCTCTTCTTTTCTTGTGTTTACTGCCACATTTCTACCTCAATACCATGGCCTATATATAGTATTTTTTTTTATTTTTTTGGAATGCTTACTGGATATTTCATTTGACGATTCTTTATGTACGGTTATTCTATGCCACCTTCATTCCCCGCCCCCCACCCCACCCCACTAGTACTCCCTGTAGTACTAGTGGAGCCTCTGGAAGGACTCCACCCATTCCCGGAGTATATGACCCCTCTCTCTTTTTTTATTTACTTATTTTTATTTATCCCAATCGGGGGGGGGAAGGGCGGTAACCAAGACCAAACAGGTGTAAGACCACCAAGTAGCAAATTAGATGCAGAGGGGACCACTTGCTTTAGCAACCCCGGGGGGTGGTGGTGGTAGGGGAGAGGATATGGGAAGTAGGATGGGAACTGAGGTGGTTGGAGGACTTTTTGGTGATGGGAGTTCCCCTGATTTTATGTTAATTTGTACCTAAAATATGATTGCCAACGATATGTAACCCAACATGAATAAAAATTATGTTAAAAAAAGAAGAAAAACTAAGTAATATGATTTTTATTTTTTATTTATTTTATTTATTTATTTTTGTTTTTTGGGTCACACCTGGCAGTGCTCAGGGGTTATTCCTGGCTCTATGCTCAGAAATCGCCCCTGGCAGGCTCAGGGAACCATATGGGATTACAGGATTCGAACCACCATCCTTCTGCATGAAAGGCAAATTCCTGAACTCCATGCTATCTCTCCGGCCCCAGTAATATGATTTTTAAATGACAGAGGATCTAATAGGGACTTCTAGAAACAAACTGACCCAGTCATCAAGCACATGAATGTTTATTATCTCTTATTATCAGGCAGATGAAAGTCAAATACTTAGGTATCACCTTGCACATGAGAGAATAGCTATTATCTGAAAGACAAAAACAATCAGTGTTGGGGTGTTTGTTATCTCTTATTATCAGGCAGATGAAAGTCAAATACTTAGGTATCACCTTGCACATGAGAGAATAGCTATTATCTGAAAGACAAAAACAATCAGTGTTGGGGTGTTGACAAAAGGAAGCAGAGAATCAGTGGTAAAGTTATTATGGAAAAAAGATGTGAAGATATCTAAAACTTTACATTAGGAACTCCATATTTCTGAATATTTATAGTCAATATTAAAAATAATTTGAAGAGATATATGTATCCAGTTGTTTATTGAAACTTTACTTTAAAAGCTAATGGCTGAAAACAACCTAAATGCTCGTAATAGAAAACTACTCATGTATACATATAAAAAAAAGATGAAACACTGACATCTGCAATAGTATAGATGGATCTAGATGGATTTGTGCATAGTAAAATCTAATGGAGAAAGACAAACACAACATTGCACTCATTATATATAGATAAAATAATCATATCAAAAGAAAAGAAAGCAAACTTTTGGGCAATAACTTATAAGAGCAGAATGAAAGGGGGAATTGGTTACAAAGGACACAGTTTTCTGGAGAAAAAAAGAATATAGTTTGACATATCATTGTTTCTACCAAGGACCAGCTCAGGGTGAAGCAGGGATGCCACAGGATTAAGAAACAAAGACAAAAATAAGAGAGAAAAATCACAGAATGGGGCCAATAACCTCACAGACTGAGAGACTCAACTGTCCTCCACATGCAATCTTTATTGCATGTTTAGAATCAGAAATTATTAGGAGAACAACATTCTTTGGTCAAATGCTTAACTTATTTTATTTAGACTAGATACACATCTGAGAGTCTAAGTATACAGGGACAAACAATTGGAATGGGCTCGCTCTAGGGAATATTTTTCCTGAGAAAGGTGCAGAGATAAAGCAGTTATGACACCCACACTGAAGTAGCATTCCACCTCTGGGTGCCAAGCATTCTGGGTTTAAAGGTCTCATAAACTGCCTGTTTTGTGTTTCCTCTACCTTAACCATTGGTCTCCAACATGTTTCTTCAAAGCTTCTAATTAAGTTAGCACAATTTACCCTTTAGCCTTAAACTTGACTATTAAAAATATTACAAATAAATATCACTGTTTCATCTTCCACAGCACTATTCCAATATTTACCTGGAATTTTGCTAATGTTATGATCATCAACATATTAACCCCAAGAATGAGGAACAGTCCTAGTTCCATTTCATAAGGAGGATAAAATTCTTAGGAACTGTGTATTGTAGTAGAAGCTGAGACAAGTAAAAACGTGATGCTTAAATGGGAAGTCATCCAAGGGATAAAGAGAAAAGTTATTTATTTGGGAAGTGTTTCCAGGGAATAATATTGAGGTTATGAAGGAAGCAAATAAAGAAAGAAGAGTGACTCTGACTGGTAGGGTTACTATGGTGATATGTTGCCAAACTCAGTGAATCTTACTGAATTTATTCACTATGTCCAGTGGTAGACAATAGAAGAGAAAAGTCAAAACTTAAAAGGATTCCAGAGCTTGTCAATACTAATATCTAGAACTGGAGCTGGAGAGATAGCACAATAATAGGTCTTTGCCTTTGCATTCAGCCAACCCAGGACTGACAGTGGTTTGGTTCCCAGGATCCCATATAGTCCCCTAAGCCTGCCAGGGGCAACTTCTGAGCACACAGCCAGGAGTAACCCTGAGCACACTCAGGTGTGACCCAGAAACAAAAGCAAAAGACCAGAAAAGATATGGCTTGAGTATTTTTTTCTATTACACCAAACTCTGGTAGGAGAAAAGAGGTGAAGGAAGGGATATGGTGAATAATTGTGGAATAGAATTTAAGGAATGTGCTAATAAATATTTTAACAGTTTATATTTATTCACACAAGATTTTTATGTTGGCCCAGACAATCATATTATTAGACATGTTGCCAGGAGTCTTTTTAGTATAACATAACTCTTCTGTTACCATTTCAGAAGTCGTTATGAAATCCACAAGGACTATTTTCACACCACTAACAAAGTCCTGAGGGTAACTAAGTTTAAATAAACATTTCTTTCTCTTGTATCCCTTGAGATAGACTCATAGAAATTAGCTTTCCTGTGTTCAAAGCATTATTTGGTATTGATATTTGGAAAAGAAAACCCCTCTCTTAAGAAAACTATATCCAGTTTCATTTTGATATAGACTTCCCAGGTAACTGGAGATATGAAATAATCCTACAGACCTCAAAAGTAGAACTAATATCTGCCCTAACTACCTGCCCTAAAGCCAGAGGGTAGAAATAAAGTCTTTTAATAATAATGCCTAAATATGACAATGTGTAAGACATTGTCACTGTATTTGTAGAGAAACAGAGTTGTTATGAAACAACTTCTCTTCCCATCCTTTTTGTTTCCTAGAAGGAAAATTTCTGAGGCTTTCAGGGCATACCACTATAGTGAGACAGTCCTGTTTTAGACCAGTATGTTTCCCTTTGTATTTCATTGACCCTTTACTTTACTTTCTGATTGTTTGACCAGGTTTCAAAGCTCTGCATCTTCTTTCAGAAGAAATCCTATGGTCTATAACCATTTCAGAGTGAGTACTTTATGGGTCCTCTCTCCATTCTTTTAGAGTGGAGATGGGGATCCTCTTGCCATCAACTCAAAGTGCATCTCCCTGAAAAGCAGTATTTCTGTTAAGATGAATGTGTAGAGTGATAATTCTGAGATCCTGGTTCTTTTTACGGCCCTTTAACCATACCCCACTTTTTAAATAAAGTTTTTTCTCTGTTATCTATGACACAGGGGATTCACCAAGTCCCGTTTACTGCTTAGGACACTCTGAGTTGCCTAGTTATAAGCTTGTTTGGCATTTGTGTTGTGGGGAACATGGAATTCAATGGAGTTCCAGAAAAATAGCATTTATGTTAAAGAAAGGAAAGCCTAAGGTTTGTTATGACACCCTAGAGAATTAATGCAGAAAAAGTACTATCCTCAATGGTAAGTTTCGTGGTAATAATGTTGACACAATGAATGTTCCTGATTGATCAGAGGCTACCCCAGAATCCTGCTCATTTGAATTGAACTGAATTTTCCTGAGGGTTAGTTTTGTATTTACAATTTACTTATATGTAAAATATACCTTTTCCTAACTATGATTTTCTAATGACTTTATTTGAATTTTTAAAATATGTGTTAGTGAATTGCTACATTATTATTTACTTATTAAAACCAAGGAAAGTGGTAAACTGTCCAACACACTCGCACCTAACTTGCCCCTCCTCCTCTTCTAAATGATAAGAATCCATAAGTTTGTTTTAAATTCCAATGCATCTAGAAAATGTTCTTAGATTACTCTCATCTTTATAGTCTTTTCTGAGATTTGATAAATAATTGAATCATCCACTTATTTACATAAAAATACTGAGTACTCACTGTGTCTAAATTATTATTATAATCTGCTATTGAAAACTGACTCAAATGTGTTTTTTGTGCTATTTCTTAGAAAGTTGGGATTGGTGATTTATAGAAAAATGACTTAACTTGAAGGTAAATAGTAGTAAGTTCAATGGAAGAATATGTAGCAATTTAGGAAATATTAAGACATATATATGGGCCGGGAGATAGCATGGAGAAGGACAGTGGTTCAAATCCCAGCATCCCATATAGTCCTCCAAGCCTGCCAGGAGAGATTTCTGAATGTAGAACCAGGAGTAACCCCTGAGCACTGCTGGTTAGTTTAATTAAGAAGTATGTGTTAAGGGACCAGAGTAATTGTACAATGGATAGAATATTTGCCTTGCATGTGGTTAACTCAGGTTTAATCCCTGAGCGTTTAGGAGTGAGTTTTGAGCACAGAGCCAGGAGGGAACATAAATAAATAATTAATTAAATAAATATTAAAATAAATATTTAAATAATTAGTATGTGCAGTTGTAGGCAATTTCTTTCTTAATGCTTTTTGGACCAGTACTTAGGACTTAATCTTTCCTCTGCACTTAGGTGGTGCATGGTGGTGTATGGGCACCATTTGAGATGCTCAAGAGTGAACCTGAGTGGCCACATGTAAGACAAACACCCTAACCTTTGTACTATTGCTCCAGTCCAAGAAGGCAATCTCTTGTAGGTGAAGAAAGCATCATGTTGGTAGCAAATCACATTACAAAACAAACTTTCTAAAGTTTTTTCTCCAAGGCAAGACAATACAAGTGGT
>PVKC010036539.1:0-13198 GCA_004027635.1 Crocidura indochinensis
CCCCTGGCTTGGGGGGACCATATGGGACGCCGGGGGATCAAACCGTGGTCCGTCCTACACTAGCACTTGCAAGGCAGACACCTTACCTCTAGCGCCACCTTCCCGGCCCCCTTAAATACTTATGCAGAATATCATTGGTTCAAATCCCGGCATCCCATATGGTCCCCCGAGCCTGTCAGGAGTGATTTCTGAGCATAGAGCCAGGAATAACTCCTGAGCCTTGCTGGGTGTGACCCAAAAACCAAAAAATTAAATTAAGTTAAAAAAAAGTCCATTGGAACCAAATTATAATATGTTGCTAATATGTCATTATTGCAAAGTGATCATTTATTTAATGTTTCTTTAATTATTTTTGTTAAATAAACCAAAAGATAGTCTCTGAAAAAAAGACAGAAATGATTTTGTATATGAAAAAAAGAAAAAAGTAAAACAGGAGGTAGAGTGATAGCACAGTGTTAGGGTATTTGCCTTTAACAGTGCTGACCCAGGACAGACTCAGTTTTGACAGTTTTGATCCCTGGCATCCCAGATGATCCCCCAAGCCTGTCAGGAGTGATTTCTAAGTGTGGAGTCAGGAATAACGCCGAAGGCTACCAGGTGTGGCCCCAAAGCCAAAAAAAGAAGAAAAAAAAAGAATAAAAGAGAAAAGAAAAACTGTATTTTCCACAAAAAATTCTAGAAAAAAAATAGACCGATGCAACAAAGTAATCGGATACTTAAAATTGGTTTTCATTCATTTTAAAATTTTTATTTAAAGCACTGTGATTTATGAATAACAAAGTCTTTAATAGATCAATTTAATTTTTTCTATTTTTTTATTTTTTGGTTTTTGGGTCTCACCCGGCAGTGCTCAGGGGTTAATCCTGGCTCCATGCTCAGAAATTGCTCCTGGCAGACACGGGGGACCATATGGGGCACCGGGATTCGCATGAAAGGCAAATTCCTTACCTCCATGCTATCTCCCGGGCCCCAGATCAATTTTAGATATATGATGTTTCAGTAATGTTCCCACTACTTGTGTCAACCTCCCTTCGCCAACATTCATAGAGTCTATCAGATAGACTCTATCCCATACCTCCCCCCACCCTATCCCTAGCCTGCCATCCTAACAGGAACCTTTTGAAATTTGGCTGATAAAGTTTGGGTTTCATGAATTAATTCACTGTTATTGAATTTGTGGTTTGTATATTTATTTGTCCCTTCTTGATACCACCAAATCAGTTGAATACGATTGAAATCTGTCCCTGTTATTTTACATGTCTTTTTCTCCTCCACTCTTTCTTTCTCTCCTCTATACTCTGAGGCCAAGAGTATTCTAGACAACCTCCATTCAAACCACTTCATTCCCTGATGTAGTTATTTTAAATACCACATGTAACTGATATCATCCTGTATTTATCCTTCTTCTAGTTTACTTCATTTAAAATATCTTCAATTTCCATTCATGTTTCAGTGAATTGTATAACTGCACCATTCCTTATATCTATGTATATGTCCATTGTATATATGTACCACATCTTTGTGATTCACTCATTTGTTGTTGGACATCTAGGTTGATTCTTGCTCTTAGCTATTATACTGAGTGCTGTGATGAATAGCAGTTTGTATATGTCCTTTTGAATGAATGTTTTTCTATCCTGGGGATAGATACCCTAAAGTGAAATTTTTGAGCCATATGGCAGTTTGATTCTGTGTTTACTAACTACTCTCTATACTGTTATCCATTGAATTGAACCAGATAGCATTCCCATGAGCAGCGGTTGAGAGTTCCTTTCTCATCACATCCCCACCAACAGAGATTGTCCCCAGTATTTTGATATGTGTCAACCTCACCGGTATAAGATAATATTTCATTGTCATCTCTTCTTTCTTTTTGGTTTTTGGGCCACTCACGGCGGTGCTCAGGCGTTACTCCTGGCTATCTGCTCAGAAATCGCTCCTGGCAGGCATGGGGGACCATATGGGACACCAGGATTTGAACCAACCACCTTAGGTTCTGGATCGGCTGCCTGCAAGGCAAACGCCGCTGTGCTATCTCTCCAGGCCCCACTGTCATCTTGATTTGAAATTTCCTAATGATAAGAGATGAGCATTTTTTATTTATTTATTTATTTTGGTTTTTGGGTCACACCCTGCAGCGCTCAAGAGTTATTCCTGGCTCTACACTCAGAAATCACCCCTGGCAGGCACGGGGGACCATATGGGATGCCGGGATTTGAACCACTGTCCTTCTGCATGGAAGGCAAACGACTTACTTCCATGTTATCTCACCGGCCCCAGAGATAAGCATTTTTAATGTGCCTTTTGTTCATCTGTTGAACTTTTTCAGAAAGGTATCTTTGCATTCCCTCTCTTCATTTTTGATGGGTGTTTAGATTTGGGGGACTTAATCTTTTTTTATTACTTTGCATATCCTCTATATTAACCCTTTATTTGATGTGTTGGGTGTAAATATCTTCTCCAATTTAGTCTTTAAGTTTTAGCCAAAAATAGGTTGCATTTTTTTGGTTTTTGGGTCACACCCAGCAGTGCTCAGGGGTTTCTCCTGGCTTCATGCTCAGAAATTGCTCCTGGCAGGCACGGGGGACCATATGGGGCACCGGGATTAGAACCGATGATCTTTTGCATGAAAGGCAAACGCCTTACTTCCATGCTATCTCCCGGGCCCCGGTTGCATTCTTATATACAAAAATGATTCAGAAAAGAAAGAGATGGAGTCTATTCTATTTAAAATAGTATCCAAAAATATCAAACATCTAGGAATCAATATAAGAAAAGACTATAAAAGATGTATATAGCACTACCAAAGATCTATAAAATGATAACTTTAAATAACTTACTTTATTATTACTATTATTATTAGGTTTTGGGCTACATTTGGCAATGTTCAGGGGTTACTTCTGGCTCTGCAGTCAGGAATTACTCCTAACAGTGTTCAGGGGACCATAAAAATGATAAGGATTCAATCAGGTTGGCCTCATACAAGCAAGCTTCCTATTCACTGTACTATCACTCCAGCTTAAATTACTTAGGAAAAAGACGTCTTTAGGAAATGGAAAAATATGCTATGCTAATGGGTTAGAAAAAAATCATTTATTGTTAAAATGAGCTGAGCCATTATATAGATTCAATGCAATCCCCATCCAAATTCAGACATGTTTGAAGTACCTAAACAAGTTTATAGTAACATTTGTATTCAATTAAAAGAGACCATGAATAGCAGAATCATATTGAAAAATAAGAAATGTGGACGTATTTCATTACCTCATTTGAAATAATAGTGATTTGAAAGCAATAGTACTCAAATAGGTTTTCTAGTCAGAATTGAACACCTTATGACAAAACACAGTTTTTGATAAAAAAAAAAACGAAGAACATGTAATGGGAGTTAGGATTGCCACTTCAGCAATTGGTGCTGTGAAAATTTGGTACAAAAGACAATTCAAAATAGATAAAAAAAAAACCTAGATATCCAAACAGAAATTATAGAGTACTTTAAAGAAAATATACACAAAATGTTTCAAGATTTGGACCTCAGAGGCATCTTTAACGATCTGATACCGCTGGCAAAGGTAACATAATAAAAATAAACACTTGTCACTACATTAAAGAGTTTCTGCATGGCTAAAGTAACATAACTACACATCTACAAAGATACAAAATGGCATACAAAGATAAAGAAACCTGTCAAAGTCCATGCATGACCCAACACAAATCTACTGACACACTGACAAACTAACACACCTAGATGCAGAATTCAGCACCACTCTCTAGTTCCCCATATCAGAATTAGATTCCTACTGGAGGCAGCAAGTAGTAAATAATCAATGTGAGCCTATCCCACCATTAAAATTCAAATCAAAATATGAGCATACAAACGTATAAGTGTCAAGAAATAAAGGAAAGGACCTTGCAACCACCATCACAAAAGCCCAAGCCCACTCAGGACAAAAAAGACTGTGAGAACATCCCTACCCACCCCAAACCCTATTTTCATGGATCCTAGCTTTTTGGGGGTGATGTGCAGGGACCTCCAGGTCACCATGTCAATTCGCATGTATAAAACAGCCCCTCCCCCACCCTTCCATCTCTGGAAATCCCAGCAGCTATCACAAAAGTCCCAAGCCCACACAAAAAACATACAGCCCCAAAACCAGAACAACTCATTAAAATAGCGTAGAACACTTCTTTCATACTAGGGCAATCTTGCTTACCTAGAATAAACCCCAAAACAAACATTCCTCCAAATATTCCACCTCTTACACAATTAAATAGATCACTTTTTTAAACACCCTAAAACTCCAGCACTCCAACAATCCACTCAATGAAAAGAACAATAGGGAAACTAAGGAAGACATGAGCAGCTGGGAATATGGAGAGAAATCCTAGCAAATTTCCAAGTCCTCCAAAGCGTACAAACCCTAAAAATCAGCATTTAATTAGCAATGGAATTCAAGAATCACTAAACAAAGAAATTAAGAAATCCATAGATGAGCAATTCAACCAACTCAGAAAATGAGAGAATCCATAGAAGTGGAATTAAGAGAACTAAAAAACATGATAGCAGCCATAATAGCAGAATTGCACACATAGAAATTCGCATGGATAAACAAATACAAATATAAAATATAAGACAACAAATATAAAGAAGTCAATAAATAAATGAGAGATAAAAATTAGAAGAGAATATAAGGCACTTAATGAACAAAGACAAAATAAATAATCTAGGACTAACAGGAATCCCAGAAAGGGAGGAAAAGGGAAAAAGGAAGAACAAGTAGTGAAAGAAATAATAGCAGAAAATTTTCCTACTCTCTGGAAAGATACAGGCTGTACAAATCCAAGAGGCAAAAGAGTACCAAAAATAGACCCTAACAGATCAACACCAAGACATACAGTAATTCAAATGCCAAAAAACAAAAAGAGATGAATTCTTCAAAGCATTAAGGGAGAAAAAAACCTCACGAACTGAGGAAGGAACACTAAAATTCAAATCAGTTCTGCCTTGAAACAATTCTGGCAAAAATATTTAAACTATTAAAAATAACTTCCAACCTAGAGTCCACTACCCATTAAAATTCTCATTTTACATGAGAGGGAGAGTTAAAAACATTCTCAGACAAAAGAGAACTTGCTATATTTGCTCTAACCAAACCGACTCTAAATGAACTACTCAGAGGTCAAAACAAGCCAAATCCCCAATTATAACAACAATTCTACACAATATAATTGCACAACAACCCGCCCTGTCAATAATTTCTTTAAATGTCAATGGACTAAACTCTCCCATTTATAGGCACAAAGGGTTGGATCAGGACACAAATCCGAGATATCTGTTGCCTGCAGGAAACACACTTAAAAGCTCAGGATAGACACAGGCTGAGAGTAAAAGGATGGAAATCAATTATACATGCCACTAGAAAAAAAAAGCTGGGACAGCAATACTCATATCAGACCAAATTGCATTCAAACTCAAAAACGTACTCAGAGACAAAAATGGACACTGCTTATTGATTAGGGGAACATTAGAACAATAAGTATTAGCTCTAATCAACATTTATGCACCAGGGCTGAAGTGGTAGTACAGTGGTAGGACTTTTGTTTTTCACGCAGCTGACCAAGGAAAGATGCAGGTTCAATCAACAGCATACCCTATGGTCCAACAAGCCAGGAGCAGTTTCTGAACTCAGAGCCAGGAGTACCCGTTGGATTCCCAGGAAGAAGATGATGCCACCACTGCCACAGTGGTTGTGCTGGTGATTATGGTACAGCTCTGGTATAAGTTTACAGGACCTATATAAATCCATCCAGCTGAACTTACTGCAGAACACCCACTGCATGAAAAGTGGGACTCGGGAAGCACCATTAGCATGTAAATTGCTCATGATCCTCTACGTCACTGGTGAGCAAACTTTTTTTTTCAACTGAGCCAAATCTTGCCAAAACCACGATTGAAATTTATTTTGAGAGCCACATTTTTAAAACCTAAAATACATAGGATGGTACACTGATTTTAGTTTCAATAAGTTTTTATTGAGAATATTCTGCATGCAAGTATCCACATAGGTCAGAAGGATACAAATAACACAACTAATAAAACAAAAACTTTAGAACAATATTATTTATCGATAACATTAAATTCCGTAAAATTTGCCTTACAATGTAGAAAAAATTACATCCTGACAATGACAAAGTCACAAATCTAATGTGAACATTGGCCTTGATTCTGATCAGAGCTGTGTGGAGCTGGCCACTGGGGCTGCACACAGGACGCACACTGACAGAGACTAGGAGCAGAGTCCTGACTCCTGGTGCGGCTGCCTGGCACACAGAAGAGCCGCATTAAAAAGTGTAAAGAGCCACATGTGGCTCGCAAGCAGTGGCGTGCCGACCACTGCTCTACGTGGTTCATCCTATATGAAGGTCTCCTGCTCTTTGTCATCATTCTGTCTACTGCTGCTGTCAGAGTCACTTGAATCCTTGAACTGTAAGTCATCCTCAAAGAAGGCAGGCACACCACTATTGCTGATATGTTTACAATGGTCAATTTCTACCACTTCAGTTCACCATAGACTCACAACTTGTTTCAGCTACTGAGAGATCCTCAGATCTAGGACATTTCCTGATCTGTGAATGCTGTGAGCCATGTTTTTCAGACTCCACAAGACTGCGTTGTGGACTGCATTTGGGATCTGGAATTTATCTATTCTATTCAGTCTATTTCAAAAAACTTAGGGGATATGTAGAACCTTTTTGTACACTTCTTACGTGTTTCTCTTTAACATGTATATGCTCTGTGGTATATTAAGCTTTCCCTTTTTATTTAGATGTGCTAATAGAAATTCTGAGAAGAGTAGAGACAGTGCCTGTGAAGTCTTTGTGTTTTTGATAGACCCAGGTTAGGACCTGTTGGTTTATTATCTTTCCTGTAGGCTGCAATCATATCCTCTGGCACTATTTCTTTTGCATAGGTGCATTTTTTTTGGTTTTTGGGTCACACCCGGCAGTGCTCAGGGGTTACTCCTGGCTCCATGCTCAGAAATTGCTCCTGGCAGGCACGGGGGACCATATGGGGCACCGGGATTTGAACCGATGACCTTTTGCATGAAAGGCAAACGCCTTACCTCTATGCTATCTCCCGGGCCCCCATAGGCGCATTTAAATTGGAAAATATTAGAAACTAAAAGGAGTTATTATCCATTATGGATGAAGACTCAATAATTTCTTGCTACAGGGGGCATTCCACTCTGAACATTTGTCTTGGTAACTTGACTTGGACATCAGCCATTTACCCCTAAACCTTGGGACCAGCATGGTTTTCTGCAACTACACTAGGAATCGACCATCTACCAATACAGACCCTGCACCAACTGGCCACAATCTTGTCTCTCCTCTCAATATTTAGAAAAGTTCTTTAATCGGAGTCTTTTTCAACCCTGAAGAGGGATGGGACAGACTCCTTTCTAAAAGAACACTCCTACAGAGAATGAGAGGCTCAAGGCCACCATATGGCTCAAACTGTGTTTGAGGAGAACCTTTCCTGGGACCTTGAAGAAAGACTATGGGCTTAGACAAATTACTGTGCTGGAGCCTGCCAATGGCATGATGCTTTTTAGGTAGGGATACCCTATTTTTAGGCCAATTTTTTTGTTTTCCCAAGTTTTTCTATGCCTGTGCAAAATATTGCCAACCTTTATATTTAGAGACATGTGAATTATTTTGTTTTTCTATAAAGTCTATTAAGAAGAGATGTTGGTTTACTGGTCCTACCCTAATCAATATTCATGCTTCAACCTAGGGTGTGATCTGGTGATATTGGATTATTCCTACTTGTTATTCCTCTCCCACCCCAGGGTGGGGCCTGATTCTTGTCAATAAAAGCAGAGGTCTAAGAAAGGCAGAGGCTCATTCTTTCATCTTATTCCACTGAGCTGCATTACTTCTTAGGAGCAGAAAGCTTGGGTGGTTGAATTTCTTGCTTGAGTGCCAGATTTCCTGAACCGATTCTTGTACCTCTTCACTGTGTGGATTATTTCTTGCCTCTCACCAGATTTTCATTTTGGAACCTTTGCCTCTACTAACAAGTAACTCCTGAGCACCAATTGGTGTGGTCCCCCAAAGCAAACAAACAAAAAACATTTATACACCAAATGTAGAGCCATCAAAATATGTAAGGCTCACAAACCTGGAGAAACATATGGACAAAAATGTGATAGCAGTGGGAGATTTCAACACAACATATCTCCACTAAACAGATCCAACAGGCAGAACACTAGCAAAGACATAAGAGCCCTAAATGAGAAAATAGAAGAACTTGGACTAATAGACTTAAACAGAGCCCTCCATCCTCAGAAAATGGAATACACATTCTTCTCAAGTGCACAAGGAACCTTTCCTAGGATAGACAATGTCTTAGGACACAAATCTAACTTACATAAAATACAAATATAAAAATTATAACAAGCACCCTATCAGACCATTGTGACAATGATCACATTAACATATTAGGAATCTTAATATTTTTAGAGGAATTCAGTCAGAAGACCCATTAGGATGTTAATACACTGAGCTTGGGTAGCTGATCAAAAATTCCTGAATATTACCAGCCGACCCACTGAGAAGTCTTTTCCCTCAAGTGTGGATGGCTGAAAGATTTCTGAGCGATCTCTCACTAATAGGCCCACTAAGTATTCTCTCCTGGTGTGGATAATTGTTTGTTTGTTTTGTTTTAGTTTTTGGGTCACACCCGGCAGTGCTCAGGGGTTACTCCTGGCTCCATGCTCAGAAATTGCTCCTGGCAGGCACGGGGGACCATATGGGGCACCGGGATTCGAACTGATGACCTTTTGCATGAAAGGCAATCGCCTTACCTCCATGCTATCTCCCGGGCCCCTGGTGTGGATAATTGAATAAGACGTCAAGTTAATGAAACTGACATTCTGCTTCCTTTACTACAAACATTTAATTGATACATATGTGTGTATGTGTGTATATATATGCATATATATACATATATATAGTAAAACCTTTCTCATCCTAACATAAGGATTTTTACAGGTAATATAACCCTGATTAAATTTATCTTTACCTGGAATATTCAGCATCAAAAAAAATTCTTCTCTCATCTTTGAACACCATAGCAGTTTGTAACAGAAATAATTGCTTTGCTTCAGGAACTTCCCCTAGACACTTTGAATACTGTTAACTAATCTACACTCCAAAAAGTTCTGGCCAGGATAGCATTGGGCTATTGAATTTTACTAGGTATAAATTCTAACATGAATTTTCATATAAATTTTATCTCTTTCAAAACCAGATCATAAAGTTAGTCTTAGTCCCTAAGCTAGAAACCTGTTCTATTAGATAAAAATTTACCTTTCTTTAATCCTATGGACTCCTAACTAAACCATATTCTATTGTAAGATTACCTAGAACCATGTGTATTGTTTTAAAGATCAAACAATGTATATTGGTAAGTTTCAGTTGTACTTTGCAGAGAAAGATGTGAGCATTCTTTTTATATCTGTGACTGGTATAAAAACCTCTAGTCTAGATATTAAACTCAGAACACTCTTCTCCATACACACATCATATATGCTCTAATCATTTCTTCATATTTTACCATACGCAGGTCTATGTAATCCCACTTCCCTGAAGTGATTCACTGAAAACTTGACACTGCAGGACAGAAGGTAGCCTGCAGCAGATCACAATACAACAGAGATCAAAACTGACTGTAAAAAAGATGGGGAGGGGTCTGAGCGGTGGCACAAGTAGTAAGACATTTGCCTTGATTGATCTGACCTAGGACGATTCAATCCCCCGGCGTTCCATATGATCCCCCAAGCCATGAGCCATTTCTGAGTACATGGCCAGGAATAACCCCTGAGTATCAAAGCCAAAAAAAAGGAAGAAGACAATGTGGAGAGAAAATCTAACACCTGAGACTAAACAGCATGCTGCTCAACTACAGTTGGATCAGAGAGGAAATCAAGGAAGAAATAAAAAGATTTCTTGAGATGAATGACAATGAAGAAACAAACTGTCAAAGATCTATGGGACACAGCAAAAGCAGGAATTAGGTGGAACCTCATAGCAATACAGGCCTACATTACGAAAGAGGAAAATGACAGAATCAACAGCTTAAAAGACACCTTAAATTTATGGAAAACCGGGGCCCGGGAGATAGCATGGAGGTAAGGCGTTGGCCTTTCATGCAAAAGGTCATCGGTTCGAATCCCGGTGCCCCATATGGTCCCCCGTGCCTGCTAGGAGCAATTTTTGAGCATGGAGCCAGGAGTAACCCCTGAGCACTGCTGGGTGTGGCCCAAAAACCAAAAAAAAAAAATAAAAAATAAGTAAAAAAAAAACAAATTTATGGAAAAACAACAGCAATGGAACCAAAAGCAGGTAGAAGAAAATAAATAATAGAAACCAGAGTAGAAATAAAGAACATAAAACAAAGTAAACAATACAAAGAATCAATGAGGCCAAGTGCTGGTTCTTTGAAAGAATAAACAGTATATACAAACTGCTGGCAAAACTCACAAGGAAAAAAAGGGAAAACACCCAAATGAATTGGATCACAAATGAAAGGGGACAAACAGATTACAACAGAACCTCAAGAAATACACAGCAAAAAGATTATACACCATGACCAAGTAGTAGGTTTCATCTCAGGGATGCAAGGATAATTCAACACATGCAAATTTATCAACACCACATCAACAAAAAAAGATAAAAGCCACATGATCATATCAATTGCTGCAGAGAAGGCATTTGACAAAATCCAACACTCACTCGTGATGAAAACACTTAGCAAATCAAGGTTGGGAAAAAACCTCAAGATAGTTACAGCTATATAAGAAGCATACAGCCAACATTATCCTTAACGGCGAATAACTGAAAGCATTTCCATTAAGATCAGGCACTAAGCAAGATCATCCACTGTCTACACTCTTACTTAACACAGTATTAGAAGTCCTAGTAAAATAGCAATCAGACAAGAGAAGAGAATGCAAGGAATTCAAGTGGGGAAAGAAGTCAAACTACCTCTATTTGCAGAGGATATGATATACACTGAATATACCCTAACGAGATCACAGAAATGGTCCTAGAAACAAGAAACCAACACACCAAAGTGGCTGGCTACAAAGTCAATTCACAAAAGACAGTAGCATTACTTTATACAAACAATGAGAGGAGAAAGAGATAAAGTAGTTCATCCCATTTGAAATAGTATCTAAAAATATCAAGTACCTAGGAATCAACCTAACAAGAGAGGTGAAACAACTATACTACAGAAACTTAAAAACATTTCAGAAAGAAATCAAGACGACCTAAGGAATTCAAAGAACATCCCTTGCTCATGGGTAGGAAAAATCAATATCATCAAAATGACCATCTTACCTAAACTACTATATAGATTCAATGCAATCCCTATCCAAATCCAGACATTATTTTTAAGTACTTAGAACAATCAATTATAATTTTTATATGGGACCACAAATAAAGCTGGCTGACTCCTGGAACTTCATCTGACTGCTTTGTGAATCTCTCTGCCCTCATCCTGCAACCATCAAACCAGCCAGGCTTTAGGGGCTGCAGGAGCCAAGTCGAGTCCAGAAAGGTCTCACCATCCACCTACCAACAGTAGAACACTTTAGTTTACAATAAAATAACAACTGGTGCCCAAACCTTGGACTGACTTGAATCCTGAACTAAAGAAGGACTGCAATGATGGTGAGTGCTTTGGCCTTATGGTGGTTTGTTACAGCTTTCTTAAGATGGACTGAGAATGGAGAGCCCAGAGCACATGTGGCATCTGCTCTGAATATAGCAGAAGTTTCTTCAGGTGGGACATACACTAGAAATGAAGGGAAGAGCTGAGAATTTGAAGCTCCCCCCAGAGGCATAGGCACCGAACCTTTCTCCTACCAAAGGTGCCTTTTCTGAGGACCATGGCCTTCCAAACTGCAAATAGAGGTCACTGATTGAAAAAAAGCTGGAAAGAAGTCTCCTTGGAAAAGGACTGTTAGCAGGCAAAGAGTGGATTCCTCTGAAGATCCTGCCAGCCTAACACAGAAACTGTAGGATCCAAGACCAGCTGAAGACAAAGAAGCTGTTTTTCAGAACTTCCAGCATCTTAACTTTGGTTCAGGTTAAATCTCTTGATTCTATTTGCATTGATCATTGTCTTGCTGGTTATATTGTGTTTTATTTGTATAAATATTATTGTTTTGTTCTAAGCCCCCTGCATCTAACTTTAGTGCTTTGATATTTGTTTGCACAATTCTGGGGAAATGCATGTTAGAGTTTTTAAAGTTCTCAGCTATACGAGTGAATGTTTCCCAATTGCTATGTTATATTGTGTATCTTACATAGCAGCTTATTTTCTTTTTTTTTTCTTTTTTTTTTTTTTTTGGTTTTTGGGCCACACCCGGTTGCGCTCAGGGGTTACTCCTGGCTATGCGCTCAGAAATCGCTCCTGGCTTGGGGGGCCATATGGGAAACCGGGGGATCGAACCGCAGCCCGTCCTAGGCTAGCGCAGGCAGGCACTTTACCTCCAGCGCCACCAACCGGGCCCCATAGCAGCTTATTTTCAAACTGCATTATCTACAGAAAAGTTCTTTTGATTTTGTTTATAGAAGCTTATAAAAAGAAACTTGGATGTTCTAGACCAGGGATGGCGAACAAGTTCAACACAAAGAGTCAAAATTTTAAACTGTGAGAGTCAGAGAGTCACACCACGCAGTGACCTGCCAAAACAGACAAACACTCACACAAAAGCATATAATTTTAACAACAATATATTAAATACATATTGCATTTTGCCATTTTGAGTGAGGGTCAAAATCCTGCAGTGATGGTGAGGGTGTGCTGCGTCCCCCACACTAAGAACTAATGGCAAGATGTGACACAACATGTGACACACGGGTCTCCCTGCTCACTGGCCCATGCAGTTGTTTCCGAGGGATGGGAGAGGGATGAGGCAGCCTGGGGGTGGGACTCCTCGCTCGGAGATCTCTCCTCAGAGGTCCCTCCTCAGAAGCAGCAGAACAAAATCCAAACTTGGCAAAGAGCCACAGTATACAAAATGATGATAAGAGGCAAAGAGCTGCATTCATTTTGGCAGGGAGCCACATGTGGCTCGAGAGCCACGTGTTCGCCACCACTGTTCTAGACTTATCAATAATG
>PVKC010036540.1:0-13202 GCA_004027635.1 Crocidura indochinensis
GGGGGGGGGGGAAATCAGCCAGTTTGCTCTTATCTATCCTATTCGGTTGGGCTTCTTGGTCATGCTACATTTTTGTTTCATTTATTTATTTATTTGGTTTTTTGGGCTACACCTGTTTGATGCTCAGGGGTTACTCCTGGCTAAGGCTCAGAAATTGCCCCTGGCTTGGGGGGACCATATGGGATGCCGGGGGATTGAACCACGGTCTTTGCTTGGCTATCGCTTGCAAGGCAGACACCTTACCTCTAGCGCCACCTCGCCAGCCCCTGTTTCATTTATTTTTTATTTTGGGGTCACAACCAGCAGCACTCAGGGCTTGCTCCTGGCTTTGTGCTCTAGTATTACTCCTGGCACAAATATGTAATTTGGTGCATTTTCATTTTAAAAACATATTTTGCTGGGGCCCAGGAGATAGCATGGAGGTAAGGCGTTTGCCTTTCATGCAAAAGGTCATTGGTTCGAATCCCGGTGCCCCATATGGTCCCCTGTGCCTGCCAGGAGCAATTTCTGAGTATGGAGCCAAGAGTAACCCCTGAGCACTGCTGGGTGTGACCCGAAAACCAAAAAAAAAAAAAAAAAAAAACCCAAAAAACCATAGTTTGCTAAAACAGTGTATTTTGGAGGGCTGGAGTGATAGCAGACCATTTGCCTTGCACACAGTGACCTGGGTTCTATACACAACATCCATATGGTCCCCTGAGCATGCCAGGAGTGAGTTCTGAATGCAGAGCCAGGAGTAACTTCTTTTTTTTTGGGTCACACCGGGCAGTGCCCAGGGGTTACTCCTGGCTCCATGCTCAGAAATTGCTCCTGGCAGGCACGGGGGACCATATGGGGCACCGGGATTCGAACCGATGACCTTTTGCATGAAAGGCAAACGCCTTACCTCCATGCTATCTCCCGGGCCCCAGGAGTAACTTCTTAAGTGCCACTGGATGTGGCCCAAAAAAAGAAAACAATAAAAACATATTTTGGAACTGGAGCAATAGGACTGGAGATAGGAAATTTGCCTTCCATGTGGCTAAGGTTCAATTCCTAGAACTCCATATGGTAAAAAAAATCAGATGTGGCCCCAAACCAAAAATTAAAGAAAGGTTGGTGTGATAATACAGCAGGTAGGGTATTTGCTTTGCACATGGCTAATCCGAGTTAGATCTCTGGCATCCCGTAAGGTCCCCGGACTACCCCTAAAGATCACCAGGTATAGACTGAAAATTAAGAAAAAACAATAGGGGTTGGTGAGGTGGCGCTAGAGGTAAGGTGTCTGCCTTACAAGCACTAGTCAAGGAAGGACCGTGGTTTGATCCCCGGGCGTCCCATATGGTCCCCCCCCTCACTGCCTAAGCCAGGGGCGATTTCTGAGTGCTTAGCCAGGAGTAACCCCTGAGCATCAGACAGGTGTGGCCAAAAAAAAAAAAAAAAAAGGAAAACAATAGAGGCCGGAGAGATAGCATGGAGATAGGGCATTTGCCTTGCATGCAGAGTGACAGTGGTTCAAATCCCCGGCATCCCATATGGTTCCCTGAGCCTGCCAAGAGCAATTTCTGAGCATAGAGCCAGGAGTAATCCCTGAGCACTGCTGGGTGTGGCCCAAAAACCAAAACCAAAAAACCAAACCAAAACAAAAAAAACCACAATAATAAAAATACTAAAACTTAGGGCAATTTTGGAGTCAGCAGGAATCACTTTGGGCCTGGCAGCCAGCAGATAGGGTGACAGCCTATTACTCCCCAGCACTAGTTGGAGATATGTAAAGGGGTCCATGGGGAACAGGCAGGCTTGGAATAAACACACAAGGATGTATCTGACACCCGGGACATTGTCCTTCAGGAATGGCCAACCTGCTGACGGGCCCCAAGCGGAACCTCATGGCCCTCGCTAGGACGTGGTGGAACCAGTTCAGCGTGACGGCGCTGCAGCTGCTGCCCGCCAACCGCGCTGTGTGTGGCTTCCACTTGGGCTATCTGGAGGGCGAGATAGAGTTGGTCAGTGGGGTGGTGGCCCGCCTCCTGGAACTCTACAACAAAGGTCAAATCAAGCCTCATATTGACTCCGTGTGGCCCTTCGAGAAGGTATGTGTGCAGCTGTGCAGGGAAGGGGCAGCCATGGGGAGGGCAGGAGGGCACTGGAAGCTGAGTCTGGTCTTCCTCTCCAGGTGGTGGATGCCATGAAGCAGATGCAAGAGAAGAAAAATGTGGGAAAAGTCCTCCTAGTGCCGGGGCCAGAGAAGGAGAAATAGGGTGGGAGTCGGGAGACCCAAAGGTGGGGAAGGGCACGCTGGGCAGCCAAGCTGTAAGCACCCAGCAACTCACATTGCATTTCATTCCCCTGCCTGCTCCCTGCCAGGTTCTCCCTATCTGACCTCTTCTCCCATCCCCTTCTTGCTCTCTCCAGGGCTGCCCCTTCCCTCTTCCTGCCCTCTCTGAAGAGGTTGGGAAGTGACCACTTGGATGTCTGGGCCCTGCAAGGGGACAGGGAGAGTAAGAGAGAGGCAGGCTGCTTCCTGCTCCACCCTGTCCCCCGGGCCCGCTGTGCTGCTTTGTGCCAATGTTAGCCAGTCCCCCAGTCTCTTTCGTTCCCCTTCTGTGTGCCCCGGCCCCATCTCCCTGCTGTCCTTGCCCCAACACCTCCCAAAGAATTGAAATGCCAGCTCAGGGTGGGGGGCCAACACGCACATGTCCAGCATGTCCCTGTCCTCTCCCTGCTATCCACCCTCCCCTGGACCGGCCAGTACCGCCTCTGTGCGTCGGCCGCATCTCCACTCTTTCCCCAACTTCTTAAGCACAATCGGGCTTCTTTCACCTCCGGGCTTTCTGCCACTGATGACCAAGGTTGCCTCTGCCACCGTGGGTGGGATCTGGCTGCTCCCATGCCCCCCTCCTCAGCTCACCTTCACTGAGTTCTCTGGATTTGTTCTCAGTGCCTTAGCCATGGAAAATCTGTGCTGACGTACGTGGGGGTCCCGATCTCTGTCGAACCTCTTCCTCCACCCCTGGACTCCCCAGTGCCTTCCTTGTCCTGGTGGGGCTGGGGTTTCGCTGCTCCCCAGTTCCACAACACTGCCAAAAATCTATATGTGTGTGCCAGTCGGGGCGGGTGGTGGGTGGGTGGTGCAGCCCTTGACCTTCTGAGTCTGGGCCATGTCCTGTCTCTGGGGCTGTCATTTCTCTAGAGGGTGGGTGGGAAGAGGCGGCGGAAACTTTTTCAGCCTCACTTTTGGCACTTGCCTCCAGAGGTAGTTCTCTGCAGTTCTGGTCCTGGGACCAAGACGGGACCAAAGTCAAGTCAAGCACTAAAGCACATTCCCACCTTCCCCCGGCAGGCAAGGGCTGTCCATTGCCTTCTCAGAGTAGGAAGCAGTTTTCCAAACTCAGCCCCCAATTTTGTTTACATGGGTGAGGAGAAGGAGCAGGGGAGGAAGGGGTGGTGGTGGTGGTGAGGAATAAAGCCCCTGGAACCAAAATAAGAGACTTCCTAGCTGAGGGCTGTGACTCCTGTGAGTTGGAGCTGGGGAGGTCAGCACCCCAGCCATTGCCAATGGTAGGTGAGTGAAGGAAGGGGCTTAGCTCTTCCTTGTGTAAAGAAGGCCTAATGGTGTGTGTTTTCTGCTTCTGTGTACCCCGCCCCACTTACCGAAGCTGCCTTTGTGTTTGTGTCAATAAAAAGCCAAAACCTGGGTGGTGGATATTGCCTAGAGGAGCCCAGGGGGGTAAGGTCAGGGCCAGGCCAAAGCTGATAGGGAAAGGTTAGGGTTTCTTCCCAGCCCCCAGTCATCTTCCTCACCTAAATCCAGTTTCCCTTCATGAATCCACCTAAAGAAGGTTCAACCAAGCTGGCATTATCCCAGCTCCTACCCCGCAGTGCCAGGATAAAGCTGAGCGGTGAGTGGGTCACTGGAGCCCTGGATGCAACTCTGATCTCTCAGGCCCCACAAAATAAAAACAAGAAGCCACAGTAGTTTGGAATCCCGACAGACGTTGACCAAGCCTGCACTAGGCTTGATGGCCTTGATGGGTGAGGGACAATGGTCAGGGCAGCCCCCTACCCCAACTAGGTGGTGAAGACGGCCAGTCTCTGTTGTCCCGGGGGCACCACCGTCAGTGTCTCTACCTCCCCGCCACCCCGCGTTGGCTTCTGGAAATGGATCTCCAGGATGTCGTGCAGCTCCTGGCTGTCCAGGACGTCGGGAATGTTGAGCACCAGCACTGACCTGTCCGCTTGCTGAAACCTGATCTGGAAAAAGAGCCGGGGTCAAAGACAAAGGCTCCTGGGAGTTGTGTTAGGGAGTCGGAGGTCGGGGTATGTGGGAAGTAGGGAAGAAGAGGTCTATCGGTTCAGGTTAGTGGGATTTGGGGGCTCTGAGCCTGCTTTGGGGAAGTTTCTGGCAGCCAGGATTCTTGGCCCAGCTCTCCCACCCACTCACCTCACCCTTCTCCACTTTGCCACTCATGTAGGGAGAGACGCGCAGGGGCACTTTCTGTACACCCAGTGGTACCATGAACTGACCAGTCCGGATCAGGCGCTGGGCCACTGTGGGGAGAACACAGAGAGGGCCTTTATGTTTGGTTTGAGGACTACACCTGTCAGTGGTCAGGGGTTATTCCTGGGGCCCGAGAGATAGCATGGAGGTAAGGCATTTGCCTTTCATGTAGAAGGATGGTGGTTCGAATCCCGGCATCCCATATGGTACCCTGTGCCTGCCAGGGGTGATTTCTGAGCATAGAGCCAGGAGTAACCCCTGAGCGCTGCCGGGTGTGACCCAAAAACCAAAAAAAAAAAAAAAAAAAAAAATCACTCCTGGAAGAGCTCAGGGACTATGTGGGGTGCCGGGGATGGAACCTGGGTATGAGGGGATTCAGCGTCCAGAGAGCATTCTGAGACCACAAGGCCCTGGACCCCGGTCTTGCCAGTGGGACTCTACCTTCCTCCTCCGTGAAGGTCAGCATGACACCCCCTGGCAGCAGTTCCCGTGCCTCCACATCACCGCCTCCATTACTGGTCTTGCCAAAGAAGATCTCTAACTTGTCCAGAAGCATTTCTTCGTTCAGTTTGAGCTCAGAAGGGAAGCCACTGACCAACACCCTCTGTTTGTCCATCCTGCTGGACACCTGGGGCAGGCAGGACAGTCAGCCTACCTAGACGTTCCTCTACCACCTCCTGTGCCCCACCCCACCCCCCAACATGTTCAGGAGCCTCGGTCTTGTCACTTACCTGGATGGAGGTCACCATGAGCAACTCCAAGGGCTGGACCTGCACCCTCAGGCGGCACTCTTCCAGGTCGACCTGGTGGTCTTTTCGCTGCAGCACCCTGTCAGCCACTGGGGGTACAGGAAATACAGCAAGTCCTGAAAGCCCCAACCTCCTTCTGAGGCTTCCCTGAGCTCACCCTTGGTCTTTTATGGGGCCACATTCTGTGGGTCTCAGGGATCACTCCTGAGGCTTTCGGAACCATATGAGATGCCAGGGATTGAACCCAGATCAGCCACATGCAAGGCAAGGGGCCTGCACACTGTACTATCACTCCAGTCCCACAGCTCACCCTTGGGGTCATCGAAGGTGACCAGAGCAGAGCTTCCAGGCAGAGGGCAGCATATTTGCAGGTTGGAAATTACGATCTTGTTCTTTTCCCTTCCCTGCTGAGTTTGTGTTTCAGTAAGTCCTTGGAACACCAGGGGGATCTCAGGCACCGGAAAAGGAACCTGGGGGTGGGGAGGGAAAGGGATGCCATCTCTTCCCACCATCCCTCCCTCCCTGGCAGTGCTCAGTGCTTACTCCTGGGGATCATCTGAGAGGCCAGGAATTAAACCCAGGTCAACTATATGCAAGACAAATACCCCATCCAATGTACTATCTACCTGGCCCCTAGAGATGCCATCCTGAAGGGAGAGTGAGGTCCCTGCTCCCTTCTGGAGGCAAGGTCCAGTTCCATGTGGTTGAGACTGATCAAAGGAAACATGGTTGGGGAAGTGAATGGGTGGGTCAAGCCCCTCCTGGCAGCCACAGCATAGGTGAGATGCTAGCCTGTCTTCATTGGAGCTTGAAGTTGGGAGTTCCTCTGCCTTCCAGATGAGCAGACAGGTTCAGAAAGGTTTTTGTTTTTGTGCCACACCTGGTAATGCTCAGGGGTTATTCCTGGCTATGTGCTTAGAAATTGCCCCTGGCTTGGGGACCATATGAGACACTGGGGGGATTGAACCACGGTCCATTCTAGGCTAGCGCGTGCAAGACAGATACTTTACGCCCTGCGCCACCGCTCCGGCCCCTATTTTCTTTTCTTGGTTAGGTTCGGAGAGTTTAAGGAATATGCTCAAATTATGAAGTCAGAAAGTGACAGAGCCAGCAATGACTTGAACTCCTGCTCTGTTCCCTGGCCACAACCCTGTGCCCAGCTTGCCTTGTCATGCTGGTCCTTGAGCTCATTTCTCTTCTGCTGCAACTCCTGTAGGCGCATCTGGAGCCTGATCTGCTCCTCCTGAAGGGCTTGGAGGCCCTGTTAGGACAGAGGGGAAAAAGGAGTCACCTACCTGGCTTTGCAGAGCATGAATGACCCCAGAGGAAGGGGCAGCAGAGAACAAGAGGTCAATGTAATTTTTTTTTTTTTTTTTTTTGGTTTTTGGCTCACATCCGGCTGCACTCAGGGGTTACTCCTGGCTCTATGCTCAGAAGTCGCTCCTGGCATGCTTAGGGGACCATATGGGATACTGGGATTCGAACCACTGACCTTCTGCATGCAAGGCAAATGCTTTACCTCCATGCTATCTCTCCGGCTCTAAGGTCAATGTAATTTATTAAACACTATAGGGAGGGGGCCAGGTGGTGGCGCTGAAGGTAAGGTGCCTGCGCTAACCTAGGACGGACCGCGGTTCGATCCCCCGGTTCCCCATATGGTCCCCCATGCCTGCCAGGAGCTACTTCTGAGCAAATAGCCAGGAGTAACCCCTGAGCGTCGCCAGTTGTGACCCAAAAGCCAAAAAATAAATAAATAAATAAACACTATAGAGAGATGGAGGTGGACCACACATATGGTACACAGGTATCACCCCAATCTATTTCTGGCTCTGTGCTCAGGAGTGATCCTGAGCAATGCTTGGGGGTCCATATGTAGTCCCCAGGATCTGCTGCATGCAAGGCAAGCACCTTGCTCCTGGGCTTTCTCTCCTTCAGCCCTTTATATCCCTCCAGACTCAGGCCCATCTTAGGACATAAATGACTTCTTGGGAAGAAGCTCAGAATGACTCAGTGATCTGCACAAACTACTACTGGGTTCTGGACAGCCTGAATCCAGTGTGTGTCATGGTAATGACATGGAACCCAGTGTCATTGATCCCATCTCTCCTAGATAGTTCTTTGACTGCCTCCTTTCCTCTGTATCAAGTGGCATTTATAGAAGGGTGTAACTTGAAGCAGGAGGAGAGAGAGAGAGACAGAGAGAGAGAGCAAGAGCTGACAACACAGGCAGGGGAATGATACCAGGGGTAGGAGTAAAAGTACCTTGTGACATGAAATGGCATTTGTACCTTTGTGGCATTAACAGCAGAGTCCCCTTGCTAATTATTCTGCTGAGTTTGTTGCATGGAATAGATCTTTGGTAAATCTGTGTCGCAAACACATTTGAAATGTAGGAATAAAGATTTGGGGGCCGGTGAGGTGGCGCTAAAGGTAAGGTGTTTGCCTTGCAAGCGCTAGCCAAGGAAGGACCGCAGTTCGATCCCCCAGCAACCTATATGGTCCCCCCCAAGCCAGGGGCGATTTCTGAGAACTTAGCCAGGAGTAACCCCTGAGCATCAAACGGGTGAGGTCGAAAAAAAAACAAAAACAAAAACAAAAAACAACTAGGGCTTGGAGAGATAGCACAGCAGCGTTTGCCTTGCAAGCAGCCGACCCAGGACCAAAGGTGGTTGGTTCGAATCCCGGTGTCCCATATGGTCCCCCATGCCTGCCAGGAGCTATTTCTGAGCAGACAGCCAGGAGTAACCCCTGAGCACTGTCGGGTGTGACCCAAAAACAAAAAACAAAAAAACAAAAAAGAAGATTTGGGAATGTATTATAGAGGGCTTAGAGGAGATGTGGTGAATTTAAGCAGAAGAAAACTAGGATTTAGGTACTGGAGAGATAGCACAGTGGTAGGGCATTTGCCTTGCAAGCACTTATCCAGGATGGATGGTGGCTTATCCCGGCATCCCATATAGTCCCCTGTGCCTGCCAGGAACAATTTCTGAGAAATTGTCCCTACCCTCCAAGAAAAAAGAAAAAAAAAGAGAAAAAGCAGAAAACTAGGATTTAAGGGGCCGGAGAGATATCGAGGTAAGGTGTTTGACTTGCATACAGAAGGACGGTGGTTCGAATCCCGGCATCCCATATGGTACCCTGAGCCTGCCAGGAGCGATTTCTGAGCACAGAGTCAGGAGTAACCTCTGAGCACTACCAGGTATGACCCAAAACAAACAAACTAGGATTTAGGGCAGGGGTCTCAAACTCGAGGCCCGAGGGCTCCGTACAACATTTTGTGGTCCTGCCCTGAGGAATCTTTTTTTATTTTGTTTTGTTTTAGTTGTTTGGGTCACACCCCCCAATGTTCAAGGCTTACTACTGACTTTGCACTCAAGGATCACCCTGACTTTGCCTCCTGCAGCCCCCAGGTAAATTGAGTTTGAGACCCCTGATTTATGATTTATGGCCAGTACAGTGGGGAGGACACTAGTCTTGCATGTGGCCAACCTGAGCTCAATCCCTGTCACCTTACATGATCGCCCTGGAAGTTTAAGAGTGCTTCTTGAGCACAGAGTCAGAAATAAACAGCAAATACACCCCACTCCACCCCACCTCCCCCAAAAAAGGAAGAAGGATTTAACTAAGAAATTCTGGCTTGAGCCGGAGAGATAGCAAAGCAAACGGTAGGGCGTTTGCCTTAGATGCTGAAGGATGGTGGTTCGAATCCTGACATTCCATATGGTCCCCTGAGCCTGCTTAGGGGGACTATTTCTGAACACAGTGCCAGGAGTAACCCCTGAGTGCCACTGGGTATGACCCAAAAACGGAAAAAAAAAAAAAAAAAGCTTTTTTTGGCTGGTGAAAACTGAGAAAAGGTACCTAGATGGGCTGGAAATAGCACAGCAGTAAGCCATTTGCTTTGCACTCAACCAACCCAGGACATGCCTGGATTCGGTCCCCGGCTTCCCATATGGTGCCCTGAGACTGTCAGGGGCTATTTCTTAGCGCAGAGCCAGGAGTAACCCCTGAGAACCGCCTGGTGTGGCCCAAAAACAAACAAAAAATAAGGGGGAGGCCCAGAGGGTGGCACACTTCTGCCTTGTGCATGCTAGCCTAGGATGGACCTGAGTTTGATCCCCTGGTATCCCATATGGTCCCTCAAGCCAGGAGCGATTCCTGAGTGCATAGCCAGGAGTAACCCCCGAGCATCACTGGGTGTGGCCCAAAAACCAAAAAAAAAAAAAAAAAAAGGTGCCTAGTTATCTACTTTTATCTTTGTGTGGGACAGGGTGGCAGCACTCAGAGAGTAATCCCACCTCTGTGCTTGAGTGTCCCTCCTGGTCATGTCAAGGCCCATGTGATACTAGGAATTGATTCTACTTGGTCACATGTAAGACAAATGCTTTAATCTCTGTACTGTTTGTCCAGCCCAGCCAGGTCTATTTTTCTTTTTTTTTTTTGGTTTTTGGGCCACACCCGGTGACGCTCAGGAGTTACTCCTGGCTATTTGCGCAGAAGTCGCTCCTAGCTTGGGGGACCATATGGGAAACCGGGAGGATCAAACTAGGGTCCATCCTAGGCTAGCGCAGGCAAGGCAGGCACCTTACCTCCAGCGCCACCGCCCGGCCCCAGGTCTATTTTTCTAAGGCAAGGTACAGAATAGAAAGTTTTGAGATTTTGTTTGTTTCGTGGTACGCTCAGTGTGCTCAAGACTTATTCAAAGCTCTGCGCTCAGGGTTCACTCCTGGTAGAGTATGGGAGACTATATGTGTTGCATTCACCCAAGCAACCTTGGCTTGCAATGGAAGTTACGGGCAAAGATCAAATTTCGCATAAGTTTTCTTCTTGGAAAAAAAAAAGTTCTTTAAGTATGGACAAGCTGAAATGATCCCCACCCAATTTTTAACTCCAGCTTTTTATCGAAATAATTCTGAAACAAGCAAATGTTAATAACGCTGCCTAGTTAGATTTCATTTCTTCTTTTTTTTTTTTTTCTTCCTTTTTTTGTTTTTCGGTCACACCCAGTTGTGCTCAGGGCCTACTCCTGGCTCTATGCTCAGAACTTTCTCCTGGCAGGGCTTGGGGTACCATATATGGTACTAGGGATCAAACCTAGGTCAGCTGCATGAAAGACAAGCTCTCCCACTGTGTTATCTCTCTAGTCCAGGCTTCTAATCTATTTCATGACTGTTAAATTCTTTTGTTTTGTTTAGAGCCACTCTCTAAAATGCTCAGGGGTTACTCCTGGCTCTGCACTCAGGAATTACTTCTGGCAATGCTTGTGGGGACTATATGCGATGCTGGGGATAGAACCCAACTTGGATGCATGCAAGTCTAGAGCACTACCTTTTTTGGGGGGAATCACACCCACCAGCGCTCAGGGGTTACTCTTGGCTATGCGCTCAGAAATCGCTGCTGGCAGGCTCGGGGGACCATATGTGATGCCAGGATTCGAATCACCATCCTTCTGCATGCAAGGCAAACACCTTACCTTCAAGCTATCTCTCCTGCCCCTTGATTTGTTTTTGTTTTTGTGTCACTTCAAGCTGTATTCAGGACTTCTCGCTTACTTCTGGCTCTATACCAGCTGGACTATCTCTCCAGCCTTTAGATGTTAAAGCCTTATCTCAAGGACAACATCCTGCTCACACCTGCAGTGTTCCCTGCCTTAGCCCTCCAAAGCATAAATGGAGGCCTTGATCAGCCAGTTTGTTGAGAATGTGCCAGAATGCAGCCAGAAGAAAAAGATCTTTTCCTGAATTACATTAAATGTAAGTTTATTTTCTGTGGAAGCTATTCCACTTGTCAAAATGATCTAGGCTAAAAAGAAATTTTTTTTTTGTGTGGTTTTTGGGTCACACCCAGCAGTGCTCAGGGGTTACTCCTGGCTCCATGCTCAGAAATTGCTGCTGGCAGGCACGGGGGACCATATGGGACGCTGGGATTTGAACCGATGACCTTCTGCGTGAAAGGCAAATGCCTTACCTTCCATGCTATCTCTCCGGCCCCTAAGCTAAAAAAATGTACTGCTGGACTTCTTCTTTAGAACAGACTCAAAACTGGAAAAAAAATTTCTTCCTTTTTTTTTTTTTATTTTTTTTTTATTTTGGTGTTTGGGTCACACCCAGCAGTGCTCAGGTGTCACTCCTGCCTGGCTCTACACTCAGAAATTGCTCCTGGCAGGCTGGGAGACCATATGGGATGCCAGGAGTCTTCGCCGAACCACCGTCCTCCTGCATACAAGGCAAACACCCTACCTCCATGCTATCTCTCCAGCCCAAATTTCTTCCTTTTTATCCAAATAGAGAAGTGATTAATTTTAGGTAACAAGGAGTTGCAGATGTAGTGACCTGAAGTGCCAGTTAGATGACATCAGTAAACCAACAAAATTGGTGGGGTCGGTGGACAAACCAGAGAGCATATGTAGCCCCAAAGTAGTGACCTCATCTCAGCTCTACCTAACTTCTGTCACCCTGGAACTTGGCTCCAGCACTCCACATTCCCCTGTATTTTTTTTTTTCTGGCCCATCAGCTGTAACTCTTGGTCTAATTATACATAATTGTTTAGAAATCCAATCACTGGCAATGCTATTTAAGAAATAACTTTTTAGGGGATAGTTATAGTACAGCAAGTCTGGTATTTTTTCCTGTATGTGACTCATCTGGGTTCAATCTCTGATATCCCCTAAGTACCACCAGAACTAATTCCTGAATGTGGAGCCACGAGTAACAATCCTGAAGCATCACTGGGTGTGGCCCAGCCTCCACCCATCCCAAATAACGTGGTTTTTTTTTGTTTTGTTTTGTTTTTTGGATCACACCCGGCAGCGCTCAGGACTTACTGCTGTCTCTACGCTCAGAAATCGCTCCTGGCAGGCTTGCTGGGGAACCTTTGGGGATGCCAGGATTAGAACCACTGTCCTTCTGCATGCAAAGCAAATGCTCTACCTTCATGCTATCTCTCGGGCAAACCTTATTTGGTTTTCATTTTGGGGCCAGACCCATTGATGCTCAGGAGTTACTCCTGTCTGTGCTCAGGAATGACTCCTGGTAAGCTAGGAGATCATGAGGTAATAGGAATCAAATTCAGATCACTTGTGTGCTCTACCTACTGTGCTCTCTCTCAGACCTCATTATAGCATAAAGCATAATTCTTTTTTTTTGGGGGGGCCACACCCGGCAGTGCTCAGGGGTTACTCCTGGCTATCTGCTCAGAAATAGCTCTTGGCAGGCACAGGGGACCATATGGGATGCCGGGATTGGAACCAACCACCTTAGGTCCTGGGTCGGCTGCTTGCAAGGCAAACGCCACTATGCTATCTCTCTGGCCCAATAAAGCATAATTCTTATTCCTCCCTCCCTCCTTTCTTCCTTTTTTCCTTCCTTCTTTCCTTCCTTTTTTTTTTTGTTTTTGTTTTTTGTTTTTGGGCCACACCCAGTAACGCTCAGGGGTTACTCCTGGTGATGCGCTCAGAAGTTGCTCCTTTCTTGGGGGACCATATGGGAAACCGGGGGATCGAACCGCAGTCCATCCTAGGCTAGCGCAGGCATAGTAGGCACCTTACCTCCAGCGCCACGGCCCGGCCCCTTTTCCTTCCTTTTTGTAGTTGGGTCACACCCAGAAATGCTCAGGGTTGGGGCTGGAGAGATAACATGGAGGTAGGGCATTTGGCTTGCATGCAGAAGGATGGTGGTTTGAATTCCGGCATCCCATCTGGTCCCCTGAGCCTGCCAGGAGCGATTTCTGAGTGTAGAGTCAGGAGTAACTCCTGAGCGCTGCCAGGTGTGACCCCCCCCCAAAAAAAAAAAAAACTCAAAAAGCTCAGGGGTAACTCCTGGCTCTGCATTCAAGAATTACTCCTGGCAGTGTTTGGGGGACCAAATGGGGTGCAAGGCAACCCCTTCCCCATTTTACTTACACTCTAGCTCTTCCCTTCCTTCCTTCCTTCCTCCCTTCCTTTCTTCCTTCCTCCCTTCCTTCCTTCCTCCCT
>PVKC010036541.1:0-13198 GCA_004027635.1 Crocidura indochinensis
TCCAGCGCCACTGCCTGGCCCCCTGGAAAAGTAGTTTCTTAATTTATTTAGAATACAACAACTTATATAGGTTAATGTATTTATATGACATCTTATGTCAAGCTTTTCACTTCGGACAAAATAAACAATATAAAGATGAAATATTAAAAGTTCCTAGGCCAGAGTAATATTATAGAGGGTAGGGTGCTTTCCTGGGATCCTCAGCATCCCATATGGTCCCCCTCACAAGCCCAAAAGAAGTGGTTCCTAAGTGCGAAGACAGGAGTAAGCCTTGAACATCGCTGAGAGTGGCCCCCAAACAAAACCAAAAATAAAATAAAATCCTACATGCTACAGAACATCCAACATTACAATGTAGTAGGAAAATATTCTAAGTGGACTGTGAAAGAAACAATGATTTTTCTTTGAGGTATCAAAGATCAAATTTAATCTTCAAAGTATATAGTCTACCTGTCCAGAGAAATAGTATGGAGGTACGGCATTTGCTTTGCATGCAGAAGGATGGTGATTCGAATCCCAGCATCCCATATGGTCCCCCAACTTGTCAGGAGTGATTTCTGAGAGTAGAGACAGGAGTAACCCCTGAGTGATGCTGGGTGTGACCCAAAAAGCAAATAAAAAAAGTCTATCTTCTACCTCTGAGTTACACATACACTCTCACTCTCTCCATTTGTGACAGAGGGGCACCCAGCTTTCCTCGGGCTTACTCCTGGCTCTACTCCTGCAGGAGTGACCATATGTGGTAGTAGGGATCAAAAGCAGATTGGTCACAAGCAAGGCAAGAGCTTTCCCTATGTTTTCTCTTAATTTAAAAATAATTTTACTTCTATATCTTTGATACATTTAAATGTAATTTTATAAAGTGTGGGACTTTAATTTTTACAGATATTCAAATGTTCATCACCATTTGTCAAAAGAATATTCCTTCACTGAATTGTTTCATAGCATTGTAAAAAATTTTATAATATTTGTCTGTGTCTTTCTATGATGTTTCTGAAATGTATAACCAACAGCACATTTCTATAGCAATTAAGTTGTAAAGGTTGTAATACTTTCAACTTAAATTTTTGGGGGCACAATCTCAAAAGTTCTCGCAGGTCACTCCCAACATGATTCTCGGAGATCACTCTTGGTTACCCTGCTAGGGGAGCCATGCACTGCTGGAACTCAAATACAGGGCTCCTTGACAAAGAATGCGATTCAGCTCCTCAGTCATCTCCACAGACCTCAACTTAATAGTTTTACTTTGTTTTATTAAATTTATCAAAAAATTCAATAATTATTATAGAAAGCTTAATTTCTAACCTTTTATACTGATGTTTAAGTTGCTCTTCACATTTTCAATGATATCTTTAAGCACATCAATATTAGAAGGTACATAAATTAGTTCCCACTCATTAGGATTTTTAAGAAAAAGTGGTAGAGTGCTGATGTTTTGAGGATAAAAAATTTGAGGCTTTATTACATGCACTTTAATAATTACACGGAATAGCAAAAGAGTTGTTGGAAACAGCAATGCTGTAAAGCCGTCCATTATTAAATCGAAAAAATGCCTTCTCTAGGAAAGGAAGAAAAAGATGATTTTCATTTACATTAGAACACATATTCAATGCAACTTATAGTCTCTTACATTAAAGTTTCGCAAGTTTTGTTATAAAATCCCAAGTTTTCTGGATTATTTAATATTATGCTTTATTTCTACCCTCTCAACAATGCTTTGTCCTGTATCAACAATTAACTTTTTCTTTATTAATGTCTTGATACAATTGGATTACAAACGTGATAGTAGTTGAGTTTCAGTCATATAAAGATCACCCCTCTTCACCAGTGCAACATTCCCATCACCAATGCCCCACATCTCCCACCTCTCTATCTCCTTGCCTGTATTTGAGACAGGCTTTCTAATTCCCTCACTCATTCACACTGCTATGTTAGTTGTCAGTGTAGTTATTTCTCTAACTGCACTCACCACTCTTTGTGATGAGCTTCATAACATGAAATGGACCTTCCAGCCCTCATCTCTATTGCCTCTGAGAATTATTACAAAAATGTCTTTTATTTTTCTTAAAACCCATAGATGAGTGAACTATTCTGTGTCCATCTCTCTCCCTCTGACTTATTTCACTCAGCATAATAGATTCCATGTACATCCATGTATAGGAAAATTGCATGACTTCATCTCTCCTGACAGCTGCATTATTCCATTGTGTATATGTACCAAATTTCTTTAGCCATTCATCTGTTGAAGGGCATCTTGGTATTTCCAAAGTCTGGCTATTGTAAATAGTGCTGCAATGAATATTGGTGTTAGAAACAGATTTTTGAATTGTATTTTTGTGTTCCTAGAGTATATCCCTAGGAGTGGTATAGCTGGATCATATGAGAGTTCAATTTCCAGGGTTTTTTTTTGAGGAATATCCATATTGTTTTCCTTAAAGGCTGGACTAGATGGCATTCCCACCAACAGTGAATGAGAGTTCCTTTCTCTCCACATCCCCTCCAACACCTATTGTTCTGTTCTTTGTGATATGTGCCAGTCTCTGTGGTGTGAGATGATACCTCATTGTTGTTTTGTTTTGCATCTCCCTGATGATTAGTGATGTGGAGCATTTTTTCATGTGTCTTTTGGTCACTTGTATTTTTTATTTTTGTTTTTGTGGTGCCATAGATCAAACCCAGAAGTGTTGCATGCAAAACACAAAGCACTACTACTAAGTCACATCCCTGGCCCTCCTCTGTATAGGTCATATTATATCAAAATATCGACAAACTAAATTTTATAAACACATAAGGACTGCCCTACAGTCATAAAATTTTGTTTTCATATCAAACACGCAAATAACCTGAGCTACAATTAATGGGTATATATAGGAATGTCTATAGATGCTTATCTTTACCTTTAAGGTGAAATTTTTCCAGAGGAGTGCTGAAAATTGGTGCAATATCAGCAAACCCATTCTTCTACACAGTGTTCAATTCTAGAAACAGAAAAAAGGCTTTTCAATATTATGTTACCAACCCCCCCACCAAATCGTCAACTTTATAATATTCTAAATGCTTCCATAATCAACTTCAAAGATAAGTATATATTTAAAATATTTTTATTTATTAAATTGGTTACTACCTACAAGTTATAGTAGGTTTAAAACACAAGCCTATATTCTATCTAGAGTATGTATCTTGACTGCTTATCTTTGTTTTACTTTGCTTTCTCTTTCAAGCTCATGAACATGTATTTCTTTCATTCTCTCCCTTCTCGTATTTCTAATTTTGTTCAATAAAAATTATCTTAATTCAGGGCTGGAGAGGTGGTGCTAGGGATAAGCCATCTGCCTTGCAAGCGCTAGCCTAGGACAGACTGTGGTTTGATCCCCTGGGACCCTATGTGGTTCCCCCAAGCCAGGAGCGATTTCTGAGTGCATAACCAGGAGTAACCCTGAACATCAAATGAGTGTGACTTCAAAAAATTTATCTTGATTCACGCACACAAACCACAGATATAAAAGTACTAATAAAATATTTTGTAAAATTAATAAACTTATTTCAGAAGACATAAAGTCAAACAATTATGTTTTTTCCTATAAGTTTACATAACTAGATGAATACATATAGAAATTCAAACATAAAGAGTAGAATTCACACCAATAATTCCCAAATTCTTCTATAGAAATCAAGTGGGGATACTTCCAAACTCATTTCAGGAAACCACTATACTAAGTATAATATAAAACTAAATAAGGATATTAAGTAAAAAGAAAAAAAATATAAGCACATATTCCTGATAAACAGAGGTAAAAACCTCTGTTTTCAAACAAACTTAATCCAACAGCACATATATTAACAGGATCACACAGCATTATCAAGTAAAATTTATATGCTTTGGAATATTAAATAAAAATTAAGTGCGTATATAAACCAATAAGTAAGGAAAAATCATATGATCATGTAATAGATAAAAATAATATTTGAAAAAACCAACACTTATTAGAAACATTAAGCAGATTTACATATGGAAGGAAGTGCCTATACCTCTATTTAGAAAAGGTTTTTGACCTTCTATGTTCATTGTAGCATTATAATATAATTCGGAAACACTCTAATTGTCCAAGAACAAATGACTTGATAAAAAGCTATTATACACACAACATACAAAATGAAATACTACTTGACTACAAGAAAAGATAACATTATGTATTTTGCTGCTCTGTGAATGATCTAGAGAGTATTCATGTTGGGTGAAATTAGTAAGAAAAAGAGTGACAGACACAGAATTATCTTTCTCATTATGTCAAATATAATGAAACACAGAAAGGAAATTTAAAAAAATGCCTAAATGCATTGAAACAGAATTGTTATCACAGGAAAGGAGTACTAGAACAATAATGGAGTTAGAAGACACTGTGGAAGGTATCATTCTGAACCTATTTTTGGCCACACTTGGTGGTTCTCAGAGCTTACTCCTGGCTCTATGTTCAGGAATCGCTCTTGTCAAGCTCATGGGCCCATATGGGATGCCAACGATCAAACCTGGATCTGTTGTATGCAAGGCAAACACCCTACCTGCTCTCCTATTCATTCCAACCTAATTCATGAAATCATTTATTCATGAAACTCTATTATTAAAGTATTGCAAATTATGGCCTAAAATAAAAGCAAAATTAAAAAATCAAGGGGAATGCTCTTAAATAAAAGAAAATTAAAAATAAAAATTACCAAAACTCCAAAGCAATGCTAACTGAAATATGAGGAAAAAATGAAAATCACATAGCAAAAGCTAAAGCGATACTAAAATTAGAGAGACTCAATATTAGAATGATGAAATTTTCAAAGATATCAGTAGCTCAAAAACGAACTAAAAAAAGATGAGTAAGGGTCCCAGAGAGATAGCACAGTGGTGTTTGCCTTGCAAGCAGCCATTCCAGGACCAAAGGTGGTTGGTTCGAATCCCGCTGTCCCATATGGTCCCCCGTGCCTGCCAGGAGCTATTTTTGAGCAGACAGCCAGGAGTAACCCCTGAGCACCGCTGGGTGTGCCCCCCTCCAAAAAAACAGGAAAGAAAAAAGAGAAAAGATGAGTAAGGACCAAAGAGAAAGAACAGGGATAAGTGTACATGTATTTCATACATTTGGACCTGGGTTGATATGCAGCAGCAGATGGACTGCCAGAGCATTCCCAGGTGTAGACCTGGAGACTCCTGAGCATTTCTAGGCATGGCATTGGAGGCCCTTGAGCACTGTGATGGTTCCTTTGGTTCTTTTGGTTCCTGGCACTCCGGTGCCCTAGCAGCACATAGAACCATCTTCCCAATTGGTCATGTATTACGGCTGTGTCTCTGGTGCTTCCTGAGTACTTCCTTTTTTCTTTTTGTGCCACACCCGGGGTGCTCAGGGGTTACTCCTGGCTATCTGCTCAGAAATAGCTCCTGGCAGGTATGGAGGACCATGTGGGACAACGGGATTTGAACAAACCACCTTAGGTCCTGGGTCGGCTGCTTGCAAGGCAAACACGGCTGTTCTATCTCTCCGGCCCCCTGAGTACTTCTTGGGAGATTACTCCTCCCCTCCAATATATATATATTACATTATATTATATTACATTACATTATATATGTTGTATATAATATGTTACATATTATTATATCTCACCCATATACATATAGACATATATATGTCACCCTTACCCCCAACTTCCTGGGTATCTCCCCTGGAGAGGGAGACCCTCCAATAAGTGGGAGGGGTCTGGTTGGTAATTTAAGGGATTGCCTCAGGGGCGAGGGAGATTTAGCAACAGAAGCCTCAGGAGGAGGACAAAGGATAGAAAGAGGAGAGACAGGATAGATGCAGGGCAGCTGAAGGAGGCTGCTTAAAAGGTTTGCTGAAAAGCCATGTAAGATATGCATATGGCAGTTAGAGCCTTATAAGAAAGATTCATGTCTCCTGACCTCTACTGACCACCTGTGGATCATTTCTTTGCTGTCATCCTTGGACCCGCTTGCCTAAAGGGGCATTAGGCACCACGCAATATCCATGGACCTCCAAGGACTTTATAGTTAATAATTAATTCAACATATATAAAGACAAGCAAGGGCTCAAAAGTTACAGATTAAGAGGTAAAGCCCATATGCAGTATGTGTAAGGCCTGACTATGACTCTAAAAACTACATGCCCCTATAACAGTGTAGTTTTTCGGTCACTGAGAACTGCAGGACCAAATAATATACTACCAGGCTTGCACTACTGTGCAACATCACCAGGAATGGGCTTTTCCCTTAACACTGAGAATGACAGGGTTTAGACTCTCTATAAAAATACCAGAGATAGCACAATATGCTGAGTGCATGCTCTGTATGTGGGAGGCCCTGAGTCAATCCCTAAAACTCCACTGTCCTTAGGATTACTGGAAATGATTTCTGAGCATCTCTGAGTTAGAAGCACTGAGAGATGTGGTTCAAAATATCTACTAAATCTACTTAAAAAGAAAAAGATGAATATAAAATGATAATTAGAGGGATCATATATCAAGAGGTTCAAACATTCATAGATATAAAGCAAGAGGTAAGAGAACTACAGTGAGGCACTGACAACAATATATTAGTGGTAAATAGCACACAACTATGATCACACAGAAATCTCACAAGAAACAACAGCTTTAAATGAGGATTTGGACCAGATGGGTTTATTAGACATACACAAGGCTCCTTGAATGCCCCCCCAAATCAAATATTTATTTATTTTCAAGTGCACATGGAATATGTTTCAGAAAACATTAATGTTGAATATAAAACAAGTTTAAGTAAATTCAAGAATATTAAAATATCAACTACGTTTATAGATGTCAATGGTTTGGAACTAGGCATTAACACACAAAAATAAAGCCAGAAAAAGCTCTAATATGAGGTAAAAATAATGATGAGTTGTGTCAACAAGGAACTGTAAGAGAAATGAAAATAAAAATGAAACCACAAAATATGAGAATGTATATAGGTCACAGCACAAACTGAACAGGGAGGGGAGCTCTGAGAAATATAGCATACAACTTGGAAGAAGAAATATAGCATACAACTTGGAAGAAGAAGTACTTGCCAGAGCAATTTAGGTATGAAAAAGATATCAAAGACTTCCAACCTCTTACTATTTTTGAATGACATATACTATATTTAAAAAATTCTGAAGAGTCTATCATAAAACTTCTAGAAACAATAGAGTTGTATAGTAAAGTGGCAGGTTATAAAATCAACATGCAAAAAGTCCATGGCTTTCCTATATACAAATAATAAAAATGAAGAAAGAGACAAGTTAGAAAAAAAGACAATCCCATTCACATTTGTTTCTGGTTTTTAAGTCCACATCAGTTGGCAATCAGGGGTTGTGGCTGTGCTGTCAAGAATCACTCTTGGAAGGCTTAGGAATTTCAGGCTCATGCTCCTGGAATGCTGGAGATCAAACGTAGGTCAGCTGCATGCAAGGCAAATGCCCTACTATGCCCTACTATTGCTCTATCCCCTCCCATTCACATTTGTGTCTCCAAAAATCAAGTGCCTTAGATCTACTTAACTAAAGAGATTAAAGTTAACTAAAAAACTTCAAGAAATAAAAGAGGAAATGAGAAAATAGAAACATCCCCTACTTAAGGACTGGAGGATTAACAACATTAAAATGGATATACTTCCAAGCTTTGTAAAGATTCAGTTCATATAAAGATGCTCACGATGTTTTTCAAAGAAATAGATGAAAAACTCCTGAAAGTAATATGGAAC
Source organism: Crocidura indochinensis (assembly GCA_004027635.1). NCBI lineage: Eukaryota > Metazoa > Chordata > Mammalia > Eulipotyphla > Soricidae > Crocidura > Crocidura indochinensis. The sequence goes on from PVKC010036541.1 coordinate 7,757, forward strand.
AATATTCTCTCCCCATTCCTTCATCCCTGCTAAAGTAATCCTTGGGGAAAATAAGATAGGAGGCATCACTTTACCCAACTTTGAACTTGACTACAAAGCAGTAGTAATTAAAATGAAATGGTATTGGAATAAAGATAGACCTTCAAATGAGTGGAACAGAATTGATATATACTAAGAAAGAAACCTAGGTATATGATCAGTTAATCTTTGAAAAAGGAGCAAAAAGCCTGAAGTGGGTGCCCTACCCACCAGTACCATCTTCTTGGAAGAAGAATGGCCAGTTTCTCTACCAACCTCCAGAAGAAAATAATGGCACCAATTCTTACCAGGTAGTCTGGTCCTGGAATTCTCAGAAAGGAAATGGGGTGGCACATTCCCCTTTCTACATGAACCACAGCAGCCCAATGCCACACCATACACTATCGGACATAAACTCCGCAACTTAACCTTATCAGTCAAGCCACCAAACTTGTATAAGACCTATAAATCCTGGACTGCATGACTAACAAATACCTCAATATCTTATATTAGAGTCAGTCAAGTAATATAATAAGAAATCCGATAGGAAAGTTACATAGAAATCTACCAAGCTCTCAAAAATGGGGAGAAGTAGACAGACACTTTGACAAAGAAGAAATACAAATGGCCAAAAGAGACATGAAAAAATGCTCCACATCACTAATCATCAGGGAGATGCAAATCAAAACTATGAGGTACCACCTCACACCACAGAGATTGGCACACATCACAAAGAATGAGAACAAGCAGTGTTGGCGGGGATGTGGAGAGAAAGGAACTCTTATCCACTGCTGGTGGGGATGCCGTCTAGTTCAACCTTTATGGAAAGCAATATGGAGATTCCTCCAAAAACTGGAAATTGAGCTCCCATATGACCCAGCTATACCACTCCTAGGAATATACCCTAGGAACACAAAAATACAATACAAAAATCCCTTCCTTACACCTATAGTCATTGCAGCACTATTTACCACAGCAAGACTCTGGAAACAGTCAAGATACCCTTCAACAGATGAATGGCTAAAGACACTGTGGTACATATACACAATGGAATATTATGCAGCTGTCAGGAGAGATGAAGTCATGCAATTTTCCTATACATGGATGTACATGGAATCTATTATGCTGAGTGAAATAAGAGAGAGAATAAGAGAGAGAGAAAGACGCAAAATGGTCTCACTCATCTATGGGTTTTAAGAAAAATGAAAGACATTCTTGCAATAATAATTATCAGACACAAAAGAGAAAAGAGTTGGAAGTTCCAGCTCATCTCACGAAGCTCACCACAAAGAGTGGTGAGTTTAGTTAGAGAAATAACTACACTTTGAACCGTACTAAAAATGAGAAAAGGAGAGCCTGTCTAGAGTACAGGCGGGGGTTGGGTGGGGAGGAGGGATATTTGGGACATTGGTGATGGGAATGTTGCACTGGTAATGGGTGGTGTTTTTTACATGACTGAAACCCAAACACAATTATGTATGTAATCAAGTTGTTTAAATAAAGAAAATTAAAAAAAAGAAATCTACCAAGCTCAGTGAGTATAAACCGTAATACAGGAGGCTCAACTAGCACCAACCATAGTCCAGTAAATCCTTAGAAACTGATTTTAGGAATGTAATGGAGAAACAGAAGAATTATTTCAATTTGACCATTGTTGATCTAAGTTTGAATAACTCCAGTTGACTTGGTAAAAAACAATATGAAGCTCTGTTTGTGCCTTCAAGGAGACAAACTAGGATTGTAGGTGGGATATTGAGATGCTAGTAAAGGGAAGTCATAATGGTAATGGGATTGATGTTTGAATATTTAATACCTGAAAGGACTATATTATGAACAGCTTTGTGGGGCCCGGGAGATAGCATGGAGGTAAGGCCTTTCATGCAAAAGGTCATCAGTTCGAATCCCAGTGCCCCATATGGTCCCCCGTGCCTGCCAGGAGCAATTTCTGAGCATGGAGCCAGGAGTAACCCCTGAGCACTGCTGGGTGTGACCCAAAAACAAACAAACAAAAAAAATGAACAGCTTGGTAAATAAGTGTTATAATAATTTTTTTTTGGTGTTTGGGCCACACCTGGTGATACTCAGGGGTTATTCCTGGCTATGTGCTCAGAAATAGCTCCTGGTCGGGGGACCAAATGGGATGCAGAGGGATGGAACGGCAGTCTGTCCTAGGTTAGCGCATGCAAGGCAGACTCCCTACTGCTTGCGCCACCACTCCAGCCCCTATAATAAAATTTTTTAATGATCTGTGTACTTTGGTATGTCTTTATTTTAATTTTTATTGTGGTCAAAGTGAATTACAATCATTTCACAGAAATATTTAAGGCACATAGTGACAATGAATAAGGGGCATTCCCACCACTAGTGTTGTTTTCCCTCCATCTCTGTTCCCAGCATGCATCCCATATCTCCCTCCTTTACCCCCCATAATGCTAGTATAACTGTTCCCCACTTGTACAGCTTGCTTTAAATTGGGTATCGATTCTGTTATCATTGACTATGGGTTTGGTGTTCAAGTATGATGATTTTTTATTTCCACTAAATGTTCATTTGACTGTCTGATCTTGGTAATATCCATTTCCCCCCCTCAAATAGTGAGGCTGAACAATATGATTCCAGTAATGTGGTTCTGTTGGAGATATATAAAAAGATTAGGGAGAAGAAAAGAAAAGCAAAATAAAAGCAAAAGGAGGAAAAAAAAAGGAACTAGGAGGAATCTGTCTAGGTATTATAAATTTTCCTTTAGAAGCAGAAAGGGAAAAAAAGAAAAGGTTACAAAACAAAGAAACAAACAACAAACAAACAAACAAAAAAGCAAAACAAAAAATAAGGCACTAATCAAAGTACAAAAAGAACAACCCCCCAAACCAAAACAAAGCAAAACAGGACAGAACAAAACAAACAAACAAAAACAACCCAAACCATCATCATCTCCTCCTCCTCCTCTTCTTCATCCTCCTCTTCCTCCTTTTCCTCCTCCTCCTCCTCCTTCTTCTTTTTTTGCAAAGGCATAATAAATACTTGGGAAATTCTCTTGGCCTAGGGGGAAATACAGGGTTTCTCTACTCTTAAAAATACTGCCATGGGAACAACTACAGACTCCATACATGCTCATTTTCCCACCCAAAGTCCTATAATAAATATTTTTAAAATAAGATAAATTTATCCCTCCCCCCCCCCAAAAAAAACCCCTATGTGATATGGAGAAAAAAGGCCTATACAACAAATTGTGCTGGGAAAACCGGTCAGCTATATGCAGGAAAATAAACTCAGATCTCCTCCTAACACCATGTACAAAGTCAAAACAAAATAAAGACTTTGATATTAGGCTATCGGCCTTAAACCATGAAGTACATTGAGGAAAACAGAGGAAGAACTCTTCAGGGTAAAGGCATCTTCAAGGCTGGAACACCACTGACCAACCAAGTGGAAACAAAGATAAACAAATGTGACTACATTAAACTAAGAAGCTCTTGTACTTCAAAAAGAAATAATTGTCAGGATATAAATCCCGTCCATATAACTGGATAATTAATTAACCAATATACACAGGATAAGAGATTTTATAACAAGATCTGTATAAGGCACTCGTAGAGTTTACCAAGAAAAAAACTTACAATCCATCAAAAAATGGAAAGAAAGAACAGAAACTTCCTCAAAGAAGAAATACAAATAGCTAAAAGGCACATGAAAAAAATGCTCTGCATCATTAATCATAAGGGATATTAAAAAAAACAATGAGATATCGCATATATAATAAAGAACAAAAACAATCAGCACAGAAATTCAACCACAACTTTTTACCTACCTCTGAATCGCATAGTAATTCAATAAAAAACAAACTAAAAATAAAACAAAATTTTAGAAATACACGAGAACTATATATCCATATATCCTTATCCATACATGGCAAAGAAAAATCAGAAAACTCATTGACCAAAAAAAAAAAAAAACCCATAAAAAACACAACTGGTGGGGCCAGAGCAGTGGTGCAAGCGGTAAGGTGTCTGCCTTGCCCACGCTAGCCCTAGGCAAATCGAGATTCGATCCCCCTGCATCCCATATGGTCCCCCAAGCCAGGAGCGATTTCTGAGTGCATAGCCAGGAGTAACCCCTGAGTGTCACTGGGTGTGGACCAAAACACAAATAAACGAACAAACACACAAATGGGTTGCCCACAGTCACTTTAAAAATGCTCACTATCATTTATTAGGGTAAAAATCAAAATTACAGTAAGATATTATCTTATATCAATGGGAATAGATTACATCTAAAAGTCCGAAAATAAGAAATGTTAGTGGGGGTTGGAGCCGGAAAGATAGCACAGTGGTAAGGTGTTTGCTTTAGACGCAGAAGGACCGGTTCAAATCCCGGCATCCCATATGGTTTCCCGAGCCTGCCAGGAGCGATTTCTGAGCATAGAGCCAGGAGTAACCCCTGAGCGCCGCCCCGCAAAAAATGTTAGTGGGAATGTGAAGAAAAAATAATACTCAGACTATTAATGAGAGCGGACACAGTTTAGCCTTATCTAAGTATAAATAGTTCTAAAATGTGATCTAATAATTCCACTTCTAGATATATATCCAAAGAGGAAAACAATATTTTTGAAAGACAAGCACATATATGTTCATTTCAGTGCTATATACAATAGTCAAAATATGGAAACTATCCAAGTGCCTAAAGACAGGACACAAAAAATGGGGCTTAACTACCCCCATTGAATCCTAAACAGCTGTAAAAATAAGTAATTAATCTTGCCATTTGCAACAAATTGGGAGGAAATATAGCACGGTTATGCTAAGTGTAATGCCATAAAGAGAATAACAAAAACTGTAATGGTCTAACTCATATGTGGGATATAGAGAAGCCAAGCAAGGGAGTAGATGTCTTTACTTCGTAGAGCTTATAATAGAATATAGAATATATAGATAGAATAATAGGATATAAAGCACTGGACCACAGAACTGATCATACTAGAGTGGGAAGGAAAAGAGAAGGGATAACAAGTCCAATGGACTGTGATTCAGATATTGATTAGGTGGTTGGTGTTATGTGCTAACATATGTCGCAGAAGCCAATATTACTGAAACTGAAAAATAATTTGAATGGACAACACATTAGTTTTAGTTTGCCCTTGGTTCAAGAAAATAACATATTAAAAGAACAATATACATATTAAAATCACCTATTAAAAGAAAAAAAAAAACTGCTGTTCTCCCATGCAGAGAGTTCTGTGAGGTGTTAAGATTGGAGATGCGGGGCCCGGGAGATAGCATGGAGGTAAGGTGTTTGCCTTTCATGCAAAAGGTCATCGGTTCGAATCCCGGTGCCCCATATGGTCCCCCGTTCCCCCGTGCCTGCCAGGAGCAATTTCTGAGCACGAAGCCAGGAGTAACCCCTGAGCACTGCCGGGTGTGACCCAAA
>PVKC010036542.1:0-13204 GCA_004027635.1 Crocidura indochinensis
GCCCTACTGCTGTGCTATCTCTTCGGCCTCCAGAGTTATCTTTTAAGCCACTATTTAAAAACTATTTATGTAAGCCACTATTTAAGCCACTTCTAAACTATCCCTATAAATGTGACTAGCTCTGTAAGTGAATTAAGTATAATTAATAACAGTGCTTTTGCCAACTAATTAGTAGAAACATGTCACTACCACAAATTTATGAATTATGTGATCAGAAGAATTAAGGTATTTAAAACACAGATCAAAAATTAGTGATGTTGAAATTACATTCATGAGAAACTATTATTAAGAACATTGTAAACCAAATAATTTCAATAAAATATTATAAGTAAATATTTTAAAATAATAATAATGATAAAAGGGGAGCCATCTAGGGGCTTTATATCACATCTAAGGTTTATAACATAACCAGAGAATTGAAAGAGAAAGTGATATATTTTTTATGATCTTTTGAGCCTCAATATTTTTCTGAGACCTGGTCAAAAGGACATAGAATGACTATTTCTGCTTATACCTAGTTTTTACAACTGGAACCTAGCTTCTTAATCTATGGATTGCAATATCATATGGTGTCATATAACTGAATGTAGAAAATATTGCAGGACTGAAACTCAGCCATCTACAACATTTTTTACTCTGTAGTTCACTTTTTAACTTTGCATCTCAATAAAATTTAAAAAAAAATTTTTTTTTTTTTTTTTTTTTTGGTTTTTGGGTCACACCCGGCAGTGCTCAGGGGTTACTCCTGGCTCCATGCTCAGAAATTGCTCCTGGCAGACACGGGGGACCATATGGGGCACCGGGATTCAAATCGATGACCTTTTGCATGAAAGGCAAACGCCTTAACTCCATGCTATCTCCCGGGCCCCTTAAAAAAATTTTTTAAGGGGGCCGGAGAGGTAGCGCTAGAGGTAAGGTGTCTGCCTTGCAAGCGCTAGCATAGGATGGACTGCGGTTCAATCCCCCAGTGTCCCATATGGTTCCCCAAGCCAGGAGCGATTTTTGAGCGCATAGCCAGGAGTAACCCCTGAGTGTCAAATGGGTGTGGCCCAAAAACCAAAAAAAATTTTTTTTGCTTTAAAATAGGGTTTTAAAATAGGAGCCAGAGAGATAGTACAGAAGGTAAGGCAATCCTCTTTCACTTGATTGATCAGGCTTCTATCCTTCATACCATATGCAGTCCCCCAAGTCTTCCAGGAGGGATGCCTGAGCACAGAGCCAGGAATAAGCCCAAAGCACAGCCAGGAGTGGCTCAAAAAGAAACCAAAAAAAATTGTTTTTGTTTAACAATAAAATTCTTTATGATTACCAAGAAATATTTTATTTGGAAAACTTCTTGGGCAAAAAGGGTTTGAAAAAGAAAGGGCAGACCTAAGATGCTTTGGTCTAAAGCATTCTGAACACTAATACGCATGAGAGAATGGAGGTTTTGATTCCCCAGTGGAGAATGAAATGAGAAAGAAAAGACCCAGCAATAAGTTTTAAGCAAACAAACTATATTCTCTTTCATCCTTGCATCTTCAATATCCAGAACAATAGCCAGTCTAGTACCCAAACATCAAAGGAACACAGACTCATTGACTGTTGGTTCATGGTAGGCCTGAAGCCTCTTTGCCAAGTTCTGATCAGTGGTACATAATTCACAAATCATGCACTACTATGACTTGTGGTGGCTAGCTATTGAATCTGAGGATCACTGTACTGCTTTGAATTTAAAGGAATAAACATCAGGTTTGTCAAACTTTTGAATTACTCTCTATGACACTCTTGAAGGGATCTTGGATATTATGCCCTTCCTCCTCCCTCTTCTCTGTGTAATGTTGTTTTATATTGTATTTATAACTGAATTCTCTCAGGTCTTGCCAATCCATGAATGAAGAGTTATGGGCAGTTGCAAATCTCAGCAGTCGAAGTATTTCTATCCTTCTTCAGCTCTCCTGGTGTTCTTTTCAGTATTTCTATGGCAGCTGCTTTATCATAGAACATTTTCAAATAGACATGTTTTTTTCTAGTCCTTAGAGATCTGTCCAATTTTAGTGGGGTCACGGTCACCTCCCCTTTTCTACCTGGGCCTGAAAGTAGATTCTCAAGCTATTTATCTCATTACACATTTCATCCTCTTATACTTATTTTCAATCTTTCAGCTTCTGGTCCCCTCTGTTCTTTTTTTAAGGGATCAAAACCTGTTCATTAGGCAGAAGAACTGTACGGAAATAATCAATAAGTACTCATGGATTCTATTATGTATAAAGCTCCTATTTTGGAGATCAGAGAGAGCTCCAAGGACTAGAGTGAACATAAAAGTCCCAGTTCTATCCTGGGCACTGTGTGGTCCCCCAGCACTACTAGGAGTGACCTAAATTATAAGCTGAAAGTAACCTCAGGCACTACTGTATGTGAAAAAAAAATCCCAAACAAAAGCTTTTATTTTTTTCAATCAGTAAATATTGAACAAACTATAATGTTTTCTTCAATTAGAAAATCGGAAAGCCTATTCACCCTATATAGTTCATGGAGAGAAGCCCACAAACATTACCAGTTACGTGAGCTGCCAGATGTTGCGATCCAGCTGAACCAAGCTGGGAATAGGAACAAAACATTTCTTTAATCCCAAACTTCCTAACTTTAGTGCCTTACCAGAATCACCTGGAAGAATTATTCAACCAGAGATTACTAGACTCCCTGTGCAATGTAATTTGTTTGGTCTTGGGTAGGACCCAAGATTTGCATATGTTATACATTCCCAAGGGTAGGTCTGCTGATCCAGGCCTTCGGAGGAGGTTGGACCACAAGGGATTTGTGTATTCTGCCCACTCTTTTCCTCTTTTGTAGCATCGGTGTCCATGAAATCTGGCCTGTCGCAGTGGTCAAAGGAGATCAAGTTGAATAAACACTCTTTACTTGGCCCCCACATAGCAGCTGTCTATATACTGGCCCTTTTGATCTCTAGGCTCTTCCTACTCTCTCAGGCTTTGGGGGTGGCGAGTGGCCTACGCTCACAGGGGACCTCAAAGATTCTTGGATCCAGCACAACAGTGGAGGTACTTTACTTACAATACAGGAGTGTTTCCACTCTCTTTGCTTTTTCTGAGGACCTGCCTGATCCTGACCTCTAGCAGCAGAGGCCGCCAGCCCTGCTCTCTCTCATGGCTCTGCACATCCCTGATGGAGGCCAGCTAGTGGCTCAGCTCACAGCCTTCCAGCTGATTTAGCTGCTCTCATTCTCTAACGGGCATAACGTCAGATGCGGCTTTCTGGGTTCACCTCAGTGGCCAGGGCCAACATCACCGAGCTCCCTAGCATGCACATCCAGGGTTTCTTCTCTCTCTAGCTGCTTATTCCTTGGGTCCCCTTCAGTCTTGGGAAAGCTTCTTATGTAGGGAAAGGGGCCAAAGGCAGCTCTAAGCCAAAGTCTGTTTCCCACCTACGGCTCAAACCCTCTCTCTCATATGCGAGTGCTCCAAGACTTTGTTTTGCCATCTTTCTATTCTCAGGGTCCCTATCTACCGGGTTCCACTGTTTGACCACAAACCAGATTCATTCCTATGCTGGCTCCCAAACATATCACCAGCTGCACAAACCCTTACAAGGCAAACACCTAGCCATGTTTATGTGGGAGAAAGGCCTCAGAACATACACTTGGAAAACTGTTGCCTTCATTTTTAGCTTTTATTAGAAACAGCTTTTGGATGTTTGACCAGCCTCCCATTTAATTTTATTTTCATTTTCACAAATGCTAAAAATGTGTTGGTAAAGACTGCATGCTAACTCAAAGAAGCCAATCAATTTGATGAGAGTTCTCAACCCTTTATTTCTCAGTTCCAAAGAAATGTCGTTTGTTTGAGCACTAAAATTGCGTGTTTCATAGGTGATGGAAAGGACTGATTCACTAGGGAGTGAAGGTATTGAGTAGCATAAGTCAACCTCACTGTAAAATCCTGACTGATTAGGTGGGGTTCCGTTACCCTGAACCCCGAGAAACAGGTTCCCTTTCTGGTGAAGATCATGAGTTTACTTAGACAAATTATTCCCAAACAAGATCAGACAGAATAGGCTTGCTCTGCCTTTCATTATATGGGTGATGTTTCCCGAAAGTCATAAAGCTTTCATTTCATTAAAAATTATATTACAGAAAATTTATCCATATAATTTTTTTAAGTTTAGGGAGTTGAAAGTTTGAATATCACCAGATGTTTTGCTGTCAGGAAAACACAGCTTCACTGAACTGTTTGAGAAACCTAGATTTTTCTCTGTGCTTAATCACCCTTCTGATCAATAAATTCTATTTTCAGTGACCAGATTTCACTCTTGCCATTTAAATGTGTTTCTTCTTGTTTTACCTTGTATAGAGGAATGGGTAATACCTTTAATTATCTAATAGTAATTACTCTTAATTTATTTGAAGACAGCTAGTCACTCTCTATCTTTTTCTTTTCATGCAAAATTACCTCCAACCCCTTTTAAAGCTTCCCTCATAGATCTCAATTTCAGTCTCCTTAATTTGTTCATAACTGTCCTCTACACTCTATAATTTCCCCCAGACCCTTTAAAACTTAGACTCACATGGTGAATCCCTGGCTCCTAACTGGTCTGCCTTCGTTCCCAGAATTCAAGCTCCTGACCCCTGTGGTTTCCAGATCCTTAGTTTAGCCCATTTTTGTTAAGTCCCACACCATGTAGTGGTAAAGATCATAGTCACAGCTCAGATGATTTAAGGAACAAGGTGATATTGCAGGACATTCTTTTTAATACTGTTTTTGCAATGCAGGTCACACTTGTTTTTTTAAAAGTTCATGTTATGTGAGTTCACTTTTATGAAAGACCTATTTCAGTCCCTGTTTTGATTAACTGAAAGAACAGGGATGAGAAATTTCACCTTTATAATAAAAGTTGAAAGCAAAAAAAAAAAAAAAAAAAAAAAAAAAGAAAGAAAAGAAAAGGTGGTGTCATGCATTTTGCAGCCACCATCATAGCAACAACGCGACCAGGCTCCTTCCTGGGAACTACTTCATACAGACTATGTAATGATGAATCACATTGTCTCTGTTGTGACTAAGTGCTAGTGATATTTTGGGCTTTATGTGTTATTTGTTATGTTTGGTAAGCTATTTTGGGGGCCTGAGAGCACTCAAAAATTCTGTGTAAATGAATGGTAATTTCTACTTTGTTTTATACTGTTTAGATTTACAAAGCTACTTTAGAATATTCTACTTTAGTATCATGGGAGAAGCCTGCATATGAATTCAAGAAAGCTCTCTGGCTTATATGAATGTATGTAGTTTCTAGTTAAACAAAATTAATATTAGATTCAATTAATAAATGCAGATATGATTCATGTTCATTCAAGGTTCTCTCTGATTTAAGGGAAATTTTACATGAATAAAAGTGAAATACTTATCATGGGTATATAGATAAAGTAATTATCTTTTAATTTTTACAAATCTATTGAGCTGGACTATCGTAATGGAAAAATCAAGATTTTGATACTAAAATGCATTGCCCTTCCTCTCAATCCAAAAATCCTGCTGTTTCCTGAGCACCTTTCCCCCAATGGATTCTGTGTAGGTCAAGTCCCTTGAGAGCAGTTATCACTTTAGTATAATTTTTTTTATTTCAGTATAGCAGTATAATGGAGTCTACCTCCAAAATGATTTTTGGATCAGGATCTGGCAAAGAACTTTCAGTTGTTTGCATTTTTGAATGCTCATTTTTGGTATTAACAATTTTTTTTTTTTGGTTTTTGGGTCACACCCGGTGATGCTCAGGGGTTACTCCTGGCTATTTGCTCAGAAGTCGCTCTTGGCAGGCACGGGGGACCATATGGGAACCGGGGGATCGAACCGAGGTCCGTCCTAGGTTAGCGCAGGCACCTTGCCTCCAGCGCCACGGCCCGGCCCCGGTATTAACAAATTTAATTTCTTTATATACTGTATTTTGCATACTATGTTGTTTTTATTTTCAACAATTAGTTTTTTTAAAAAAAAAAATTTCATTGGGGCCGGAGCAATAACACAGTGGTAGGGCATTTACCTTGCACATGACTGACCCAGGACAGGCCTGGGTTCAATCCCCAGTATCCCATATGGTTCCCCGAGCCAGGAGCTATTTCTGAGAGCATAGCAGAAGTAACCCCTGAGCATCACCAGGAGTGATCCAACTCCCCACTCCAAAATTACATTTACTTACCATTTCTTGCCTTTGAGTTTCTTTATACATTTCCATCTGTTTTCATTTTTCCCCTGACTGAGAAACTTCCTTTACCTTTATTTCTACTTCATATTGGCTAGCTGTGAATTCTGTTTGTCTGAAATATTTATACTTTGTCTTTAAATTTGAAGGTTTTAGGGAAGAGAGAGATATTACAGTGTGAAGAGCACTTGCCTTCCACATGGCTGACCTGGATTTGATTTCCCAGCACCCCAAATAGTTCCCGAACCTACCAGAAGTAGTTTCCAAGTGCATAGCCAGGAATAAGCTCTGAGCAATGTTGGGTGTGACCAAAAAACAACCCCCCCAATAGGTTTCTTTAAAAATGAGTAAAACTGGGGCCCGGGAGATAGCATGGAGGTAAGGTGTTTGCCTTTCATGCAAAAGGTCATCGGTTCGAATCCCGGTGCCCCATATGGTCCCCCGTGCCTGCCAGGAGCAATTTCTGAGCATGAAGCCAGGAGTATCCCCTGAGCACTGCTGGGTGTGACCCAAAAACCAAAAAAAAAAAAATGAGTAAAACTTTAAATTTCTGTATTGTTCTTTGCATATGTTAAAGATGACTTTTCACTGTGAACTTTGGTTTTTATAGCATCTGATAAGTTTGCTATAAATTCTTGACATTTTTCCTCTGTGTGAACAGTATCATTATTTTTTTCTAACAACATTTCAAATCGTCTCCTTTTATTTGTCTTTAGTAATTTAAATAATGTGCTTTTACTTATGTTTATTCCTCATTGCTTTATTGGACTTCTGAATCTGGGTTTATAAATTTGTCTAATTTGGGGAAATTCTTATCATTAGTTACTTATATATTTTCTCTGAAAAGGGCAGGAGATATAGCATAGTGGTAGGGTGTTTGCCTTGCACACAGCCAATTCAGGATGATTGGTGATTCGAATCCTAGCACCTTACCTGGTCCCCTGAGCCTGTCAAGGGCGATTTCTAAGCATAGAGCCAGGAGTAACCCCTGAGCACCACTGGGTGTGAACCAAGAAATCAAAAACTATATATATATTTTCGCTCCCCTCTTCCTTTATTTCTGAGATATGAATTATGCCATTAATAGTATCTTTGTATTTTTTTCAGTTTAGAAATTTTTATTATTGTGCCTTCAGCGAACTTCCTTCTCAGTGTTTTACAGTATTTTAAGTCCATATAATGCAGTGGCATTCATCTATTAATTAATTCGATATAATTCCAATGTATTTTATTTTTGATGTTGCTCTTTCATTGTCAGGAATTCTTTTCAGGACTTTTTATCTTTTCTTTTGCAACAAATCATGGCCTTGCTTTCCTTTATCATTTTAAGAATGTGGGCATGTTTGCAAAAGCTGTTCTTAACATTCGCATAGAATTTTGACTGTTAGTTCCACTCATGGATGTTCCTGCATCTTTTCTATTTATTGATCATGTTTTCCCCTAGTTTTAGCTCTTATTTTTCTATTTCTTTGTGTACCATCCAGTTTCTTTGATGCTTCATGTTGTGATTTTCACATTATTGATTGCTGGATTTTGTGGTATCCCTTGAAATATTGTTGAATGTTGTTCTGACACACAATTAATTGCCTTGGAATTAGGTGAAACACCTTTAGCAATTTCCCTTTAAATTCGTGAGAACAGATTCACAAAATCCTTTAGAATGTATCTATCTGAGGATTCCATCCTATCTGGTGACTATGATCACTTTCCATTCATGACCCACATGAACCTATGAATTGTTATGCTTGCTCTTTCCTGGTGTTTATTTTTCTGGCTGCAGGTAGTTTTCATTCAGACTGCTTAGAGATTAGCAGTCAGCCAAGAATCTAGAAAAGTCTCTGAATTTGATCTCCAGAGTCTTCTCTCTATCCAGCTAGTATCTTAACTCCAATTCGTCTTCTATTTTTAAAGAATAAATTATTTAAGCACTTGAGTTCAGTCGTACTTGAGTTTCAGTCATAGAATGGACATCACCCTTCACCAGTGCACTTTTCCTGTCACCAGTGTCCCTGATTCCCCTCCCATTCACTACCCCACCTGTTTCTGGGGCAGGCTATTGTTTCTCTTTCTCTTTCTCTCTCTCTTGGTCTCTTTGCTTTTCTTTTTTGATATTATGATTATTTCCAACTATTCAACTTCACTGCCCTAATTGTATTTGTAGCACTATTTGTAGCAAGCTTCCTACCATGGACTGGTCCTCCTCTCTACTGTCTCTGGATACTATTACCGTGTTATCTGATTTTTTTTAATAATTCACAAAGGAGTGCAATCAGTCTATGTTTATCCCTTTCCTTCTGACACATTTTTCTCAGCATAATTCTCTCCATATCCATACATATATAAGAAAATTTTATGACTTCATTTTTCCTAACAGCTGCATAGATGTGCCATAGTTTATTCACTCATCTGTTCTTGGGCAGTTGGGTTGTTTCCATTTTCTGATTGCTATGAACAGTGTTACAATGAAAATATAAATGCAGAGGACTTTTTTGTATTGTGTCTTTGAGCTTCTAGGGCATATTCCTAGGAATGGAATTAATGGATCATAAGGAAGCTCAGTTTTCAGGTTTTTGAGGAATACCCATATTGTATTTCTTTTTAAAATGTCATGATTATCATTATAGATATTGCATTAAACCTGCACAATGCTTTGGGAAGTATTGCCATTTTAATGATGTTGATCCTCCCAATCCATGAGCAGGGGTTGGGTTTTCATTTCCTTGTATCCTCTTTATTTCTTGAAAGCAGACAGATTCTTATTGTAGCCTTTGTTTTCATCCTCTTAGTTTAAGCAAAGTTAAGAACCGTCTTTTTCAGTTTTAGCCTCAAGTCAATGTCATGATAGAAAAGTTCCCACTTTTCTATGAAATTACTTTCTTTCATTTTATTTTTAATCCTTTCTAAGAGAGCGTGATGGGGAGTAGAGTGGATAGTCTTTTTGACCATTTATTTCATACTTAGCTAAGTTTCTAACTTTCCTCCAAGAGAATTATTCATTGTGAAACTTTTTCAACACTCTCCAAAAATATTTCACATGAAGTAATGAAAGAAACAGATAAATTATGTGGAAGACAAGATATTCCATAGCTAGCCTCAGTTGGGATTACAAGTAAGACACAGTTTTTTTTTTTTTCTAGATGATATAGGTACAATATAGGATGAAGAAGTAACATAACCCAAGCCTTTAGCTTTGAGGAAGAAAAAATATACCTCTTAATATCTCTTCACAATTTTCAATAAAGTTTGCAGTGAAGTATAGGACTTGATACTCTATATAGAGCTTGAGGCCTATTTTGCTATTGTTACCCCTCTAAGCATAAACTCAACTCAGCATCCCAGAAAAGGTGTGATTAGGGAAACAAAATTGCTGAAAAAATTCTTGCATTTGCAAAGTCTTTAACCTAGTCACAAGTTATAAGGGCTTCAGAATCCTAGAATTTAATGTTAGATAGCCTGGCAAGAATAATTTTCTTTTGAAAATAAGGCTTCATTGGTTTATCCTCTCAAAATCTAGTGAGAGAATCTAAATAATTTTGCTATTTGTGAGAGTGATTAAACCGAGAGTGATTATGATGAAACTAAGCAGGGATGTGTATCAGTGTTGCTATGTGCCAAACTCCAAATAAAATTACTTAAAGCATAAACATTATTTCACTATTCTGTGAGATTATAGGTTTGTTTTGTTTTGTTTTTGTTTTTGTTTTTTTGGTTTTTTTTTTTTTTGCAGGAATGTGGGGAGCTCAGTTGTCCCTGCTCACTACTTACTCCTGTCTCTGTGCTCAGGGGCACTTCTGGAAGACTTGGAGAAACATACATGGTACCTGGGATCTAACTGTTGTTTGCCATGGGCAAGGGAAGCACCTTAACCCTAGTACTATATCTCTGACTTCTATCTAGGCCAACTTTGCTAAGACTAGGATATTTAAATGAGTATTACACAGAGGTGTGGAAGATTTAGGAATGACTAGAAGAGAGCTTTTATCCATTAGGTGCCTCATCCTCCAGAAAACTAGCCTGAGCTTGTTAACCAAGTAGTGTAAGAGTTCCCAGAGAACTGCAAGAGATGTAAATTCCAATCTGCAATTGGTTTTTAAACTTCTGCTTACATCATGTTTGTTAGTGATCTATTTGCCAAAACTAGTTTCATGACTATGTCTGGAGCCAACCAATAAAAGCAACCTTTCCCCTTGGTGGAAAGAACAGCAATTACACTGAAAATATTTGCATTCCAAGAAGTGCACTTATCACTGATAGTTATATCTCCTATGCTCAATATCCCAGTTAAATTATCCCATACATCAGTTATTTAAGGCAGTCCAGTAGGTATAGACTGGTCATTAGTGGAAAACATCAAAATTAAATTTTGCGGGGCCAGAGAGGAAGCAGGGAGGTAAGGTGTTTGCCTTTCATGCAGAAGGATGGTGGTTTGAATCCCAACATACCATATGGTCCCCAGAGCCTACCAGGAGCAAATTCTGAGCTTAGATTCAGGAGTAACCCCTGAGCACTGCTGAGTGTGACCCAAAACCCACCCCCCCAAAAAATTAAATTTTGTTAGTCTTCATTCACCGACACAACTTAGATTTCAATTCCACCTGAGTTGTTTTCATCTTTTCACAAAGCACAGACTAGAAGGCTCACATACAATGTGCTGAGCTCCTACCTATATGCTAAATTCCTAGCTTACCTATAAATTCTGTTGAATCTTTTTATGACCTCCTCAGGTGGGTCCAGTTGAGCTTTCAACCCATGCTCTCAGATCATAGTGTTTATAACTCCAGGGTTTCTCTGTAACATCACATCAAAATCCTTTATCACTCACATTGGGCCATAAATCTCAAAAAAGCAGGAATGGCATTTTGTCTTATTCATCTTTATATTCCTTGTACCTAGCCCAGAATCTGGCTTATGGTAGACACCTGGTAATTGTTGATGGAGTACATGATACACAGTGCTGAAATGCTATACTCATCTAGTAGAGAGTCCAGCTAGAAAGACAGCATATTCCTTTGAGAAATTTCTACATAAAATGAAAATGAATTGCTATGAGAATCAAGAGAAAGAAAAAATATTTTCTGATTCATTTTCCAGTCTCTCATGTCCCCAAAATTATTCTTTTTCCAACCTTCCGTTTTGTCTCTCTATATTTCCAAACATAACTGCTACAATTTTCCTTGATTCTGGATATAGTCACTTTGGGATCGTTCTAATCACTTACTGACTTTGTAAAAATACTTAATCTCTTAAAGTCTATTTTCTTAGAATCTATCAGAAGTTAATTAGTTCCTATACTATCAATATAAGCTAGTTTTTGTTGATTATAATATTATTATTAAATTCTTTGTGGCTGGGGGCAGTGGACATTCAGTAGTACATCCAGCTGTGCTCAGGGATTACAAATTCCTTATGCTCAGAACTCATCCCTGGTGGTGTTTGGGGAACAATATGCAATGCCAAAGACCTAACTTAGGACATCTGTGTGCAATGCAAGCACCACGCATGCTATACTATCTTTCTGACTCCTATATTTCTAATCATTCTGGATGGTTTTGATTTCAGTTTTTGTTTACCTGAGGCATCATGATTTAAAATAGCATTAATAAAACTGGTTTAGGTATCCTATGATTCTGCACCAGCACCGTCCTTTTTTTTTTTTTTTCTTTTTTGGTTTTTGGGTCACACCCGGCAGTGTTCAGGGTTATTCCTGGCTCCATGCTCAGAAATTGCTCCTGGCAAGCACGGGGGACCATATGGGACGCCGGGATTCGAACCTATGACCTTCTGCATGAAAGGCAAATGCCTTACCTCCATATGTCAACATCCCACCCCCTAGAAGACTCAGCGGACTCAATTCTGTTGGTGGCATCTTAGGTTTGTTTCCATTATCTGGCTGCGTTTATTATGGCCCTCAGTATTCCTCTCCTGTACCATTACAAATACATCCCAAGTCTCTTCCCTCATACCAGCATCTTTTACCCAGCACCACACACATTGCTCAGTTTCCAGCACTGCCTCTATGATACCAGTGCACCTTCCCACTACCCCCCAAAACTACAGCATTGACAACAACAAAGGAAAGAGATTAGAGGAAGACAGAAGCAAAATGACAAAATGTAGGATGATAGAAGTAGCTTCAGGGAGCTCAGGCAGTCATTTATAATAGTACCTAAATATATTAGTAACATTACATTGCTCTTTAACCAAAGATTCCAGCAGCAATAGGTTCAGGCCTCATAAATTAACTCACAAATATGAGGCTCCCTCTTTGCAGAATACTCAATTTCTCTGAAGACTTTGTTCAAGCACCAATCCTCAGACAGAACTGGCATTCTCTTTTCTGTGCCACATCACTATTCACATAAGCACTCTCCCTGCTTCAAGAGCTCATTGATTAAAGCTCACCCCTGCTCTCTTTGTGGACTTCTTAGCATAGGAGACTGTGCTTTGGTCCATAGTATTACCAACAACACTGTTATGTCTGTCACACAATAAGTTCCTGATAAATGTTCCTTGAATACATGAATGAATAAGCAAATGAATGAATAGCTGGCTAGTGAATGGGCATGATCTATGCACAATCCACAGAGACATGGAACTTGCATGGTACCTTGAAAGATGATTAGTCTATGAAGATGATCACTCTATGGTTTAAAGAGGAAAGAGGTGCAAACATGACAGGTGGTGATATCAACATAAATAAAAAGAAGTAGGTCTATAATCAGTTTGTCAGGGTTTATGGTATAAATAGTGATATAAAAATATAGTATGAAGAACTTGAAGATGATGGAATAGTTTTTTTCAGGTTAAGTGAATAGCTAATATGTGTTAACATTTATACTATTACACTTCAAAAAAATGAATGTTTTTTATATTATGACTTAAAAATAAAAAGCAATTAAAACTAAGTCTAGAGGGGCCCGGAAGATAGCATGGAGGTAAGGCGTTTGCCTGTCATGCAAAAGGTCATCGGTTCGAATCCCGGTGCCCCATATGGTCCCCCGTGCCTGCCAGGAGC
>PVKC010036543.1:0-13193 GCA_004027635.1 Crocidura indochinensis
AGAGAGAGAGAGAGAGAGAGAGAGAGAGAGAGACAGAGAGAGAGAGACAGAGACAGAGACAGAGAGACAGAGAGACAGAGAGACAGAGAGAGACAGAGAGAGAGAGAGAGAGAGAGAGAGAAGCCATCAGACTTTGGCTCACTATTTAAGTTACATTAAGTTACAAAATATAATGCAGGTTGCATACTGCTCAATGAGAAGTACTCAGAGATATTCCTTTATTTTTTGGTGTTAGAGCCATAAACCTAGCTTTGTGATCAGGGATTATTTTTTATTCTCTTCCTTCCTTCCTTCCTTCCTTCCTTCCTTCCTTCCTTCCTTGCTTCCTTCCTTCTGTCCTCCCTCATTCCCTCCCTCCCTCTATCCTTCCTTCCTTCCTTCCTTCCTTCCTTCCTTCCTTCCTTCCTTCCTTCCTTCCTTCCTTCCTTCCTTCCTTCCTTCCTTCCTGTTTGTTTGGGCCACACCCAGCAACTCACCAGGGTTACTCCTGGCTACAAGTTCAGAAATCGCTCCTGGCTTGGAGGACCATATGGGATGTCAGGGATTGAATCTGCGACCTTTTTGGGTCAGCTGCATGCAAGGCAAATGTCCTACCAAGGGATTATTCTTGATAAGGGCTTGAGAGACCATATGCAGTGCTAGGGATCAAGCCCAGTTTAGTCATGTGCAAGGTAAGTACCCATTATACTATCCACTGTACTATCTCTCTGACCCTGTTATTACCTTCTTGGTACACATAACCACGAGAGTCAATCTAGATCACTTGCAACTCACCAGGATGAACAGAGCAGCAGGTACCAGGCAAGAATTCAGTGATGGTTTGATTGGATAGAAGAATACATAGTCTAAGACTTTGTATATCTGCCCCTCCTTCTTGTATATAATAGAATATGTTCAACAGGGATGATTTGATCTATTTTGAATCATAGGAAGTTAGAATTGAAAAGAAGGTTAGAGTTGAACATTGTTTTCTGTAGTTGATAAGGAAATGGATAAACAGAAAAATAAAGTTACTTCTATCATGTGGTGGAAAGACCAAAACTAGAACTTAGTTCTTCACTCCTCCAGTATCTTATTCTTGCCATAGTTCTCATAAGCTTCTTCAACCTCTTCCAGTTATCTCAGTAAACAGGAATCTTTAGTACTCACAAGCTATAAAGCTGTTGATACACTGTCTTCGTCTATTTGAGGAGACCTAGATATATTTAGACATAAATGTACATGATACTTGACCAAACAAGGGAGTGAGAAAACTTGATATCAAGAGCGCAATGAAAGCCCCATTGTAGTCTTGTGTGTTCTCCACAAATTAATTTTGTTTGATATAATCTCATCGTTTTACATATTAGCTATATACATCTTCAAGTGTTCATGAATAGTACCATAGTCTTAATCACAGAAACTGAAAAATATTCAGAAAGACGCACAACAATGTAAATTAATGCCTTTTGGTATTTGTAAAAGATTATTAAAATTAATATTTTTCAATTATACCTGGTGTAGGAAGCATCAATAAAGGTTAAAATCAATGATCTTCCAATTATGTTTCTATTGTTTGTTTTACTTGTGTAGTGTTACCAAACAAGACTTGTAAACTAGAAATGCACCTTAGCATAGGATTTATCTTGTACTTACATGACTTTTACCTAAACCAATCATTAATTTACCTGTTTTTTCTAATAGAATTGAAGTATGGGAAAGTCAAGCCTCCACTTCCTTTTCTGTCACTATCTTTTATTTTTATATTTATTATTCTTCAAATGCTATCATAAAAATCAGTAGTAGTTAAAGAAAAACATATAGATTGCTAATAAGCTCCAGGATCAACCATTTAAATATCCTACTTATAAATTCTGCCTAAGAGAATGTCTGGGACAGCCACTGGATGAAAAAAATAATACCTTGCACTATTTTATATTGAAAATTGCATTATTGACTTTTCAAGACCTTGTTAAACTCTGATTCTCACACTTTGATTTGATTAAAGGTTTTGTGAACTCAATTCTGGACTATGTTTGAGGTAAAGGTTGTGATAAGTCTCAAGATTTCTCATCATCTGGGAATAAACAAGGGCAACTAAGGTGTAGTCTCTACCCTTATGAAGTTTGCAGTAATTGAATGTACACTTAATTCCTTTCAACATTTATGTGAAAACAAGTCACAAAAAATCAAGAAAACACTCTCATTAAAAAGAGAGCATGCATGAGCTAGAGGGATAGGTGTTTGCCTTACATGCAACTGACCCAAGTTTGATCCCTGTCATCCCTATGGTCCCCCGAGCCTGCCAGGAGTAATCCACAAGCATTTCTGGGCATGGTCCAGAAACAAGTCAAACATTTACAAAAACAAAAAGAGGATGTATTCCAGTTCCAATGTAGAGTTTTCAAAATACTAGAGAGGAATTGCACTTCCAGATTTAAGGAGAAAGTGAAGATTCAATCCAGCACTTTTCAGATTTAGAGTTAACTGGCAACTGTGAGGGGGAAAGGATTCCAAGACTGAAAGAATGCAGGAGAGAGAAGGCAGCAGGAGAGAGGAGGAGGGATGAATTATAGTACCTTATAAAAATTTATGTGTATGTGGTTTATCATTTATTTTATTTTGTTATTTTCTAAAAAGTCACATGTTCCATCACATCACTCCCTGCTCCTTAGTAAATCTTAACTGATTAAGCTGTGAAACATCACTTGTCTCTTTTCTCTAGTGGCTTGGGAGAAAGGTCTATCTGATCATAAGAAGTCAGCATAATTTAGTAAAACATCACTGTAGAATTCCTAAGATGTAGAAAAACACTCTTGATTATTTTCAAACACACACTAATACTGTGAAATGGATCTCAATAGGAGTTTTCAGACTTTCTCTGCACGCATAAAATAGTTCACAATGCTATCAAGTGAGTTGCTTAAATTGTCTAATTATTTAATTGATGATATCAGACTGTCTTTTGATGTTGTTAGAAGGCTATTCAATTAATAAGCGTATTTTGAGATACCTTAGACAGCTATCAATAATGATAGTTCTAGGGCTGGGGAATATCCAATGCACACGACAAATATTTTACTTGGTGTCAGGAGAACAGAAAATCAATTACGCAATTGACTAATAAAGAGTGGCTAAGATCTTAAGATCTTATTGGGTATGTGCTACTAATGGGATCAAAGGGTAGAATCATACAACCATACAATCATACAACCATACAACTTCTTTAACAAAATAAATTCTGGTTTAAGATTTTGGTCAATTCAAAATGTTTAGTTGTTTGGCAACTATTGTTGAATGGCTAAGAGGATATTCTGAGGCTAAGAGGTGTTCTGAGTAAACAGAACAGAAACTAAGTATATGTCCAATTTCTTGAGCCTGTAGTTGGTCTTATGGCAGGACGCTTCATGGGTAGGGACACCCTGTTTTTTTAGGTCAAGGGAATTTCCTTTCTAATTTCCTCCAACAGCTGCTGTGCCTATGTTAAAATAAACAAACTGCTACCCCCTTTGTATTTAATTTTATTTTTATCTTCTAGATAGGGGCTCCCACCTTTTTCAAAGAACCTTAGAACATGAATTACTTTATTTTACCTCATATTGAGAAAAAAAAAAGGAGGATGGGGGCTAGGGCAAAGTGGTCTCAGGTGCATTGGTGGAGTTACCACAAAGATTGGTGAGCAAAGTCAGAGAATAACTACACCAACAATTATCATTACAATGGCAGTGAGTGAGAGAAATAGAAAATAGGCACGGGGGTGGGGCCATTGGTGGAGGGAAGATTGCACTGGTGAAGGGGGGTGTACTTTTTCATGACTGAAACCCAACTACAAACATGTTTGTAATCATGATGCTTAAATAAATATTTTAATTAAAAGCAAGCAAAAAGGACAAAACTAAGTATCATGGCAAAGTCAATGACCATAAAACCAAGAGGCCTTAACTTTAACATCTAAAATTAAATGGGCCTGTTATACTGACAGGCCTTGGGGGTAGAGAGAAAGAGAAGAAAAAGAGGCAGGCAGAGGATGGGAAAAGGTGGGAGAAAAACTGGGGAAACTGGGGAAACTGGTGGAGGGAAATGTGCACTGGTGAAAGGTTTTGGACATTTTATGACTGAAATTCAGTCATGAACAACTTTGTAACTGTGTACCTCATGATGATTCTATGATTAAATTTTGTGTATAAATAAATAAAATCAGAAAAAATATATAAAATAAAAATAAAGATGATGCTAACTAAAATACAAACTCTTATTCACTTCTATGAAAAGGAACTGAGGAAGAGTTAGAGTTCTGGAACTTGACATTATAACTGATGATTTTAGACTTGTTATTTAATGGGATGCAAACAAGAGAAATTGGAACGACCTGTGGATTACAAAAACACTGCACAAATGTAAGGGACATTAGGGAGGATTTCCTGAAAACTGATCTATGAGACTCATTATCACTCACTATTACCCAGATAAATCAGTCTGTTATAATTTTTTTCAGTCTTTAGGCCATAGTCAGTGGCACTCACAGGTAACTCTTGGCTCTGTGCTCAGAAATTACTCCTGGTCAGTTCAGGGAATCATATGGAATACTGAGGATAGAACCAGGATTGGCTGCATGCAAAGCAAATGCCTTACCCACTGTATTCTTGTTCCTGCCTTGTTACAAATGCTTGTTGCACATATTCATGACTATAATTCCCAGAAAACCAAACCTATGGAAACTTTCATAATTTAATTATATACTTTGGTTGCTTTTTTTAAAAGAGAAAGGCCAAGAACTCACAATTCTGGGCCATCTGAATTTCTTCAAATATCATGATTTAAGAACTGTTTAATTCTTGGCTCTCTCTGATAAACTCAAAATAAAACATATATAATTTGTTAGCTCTATTTTATGTCATTAATTTTTTGTTATATTGGCCTCTAGTTATATCATTTAAATAATCTACCACTGGGCCCGGAGAGATAGCACAGTGGTGTTTGCCTTGCAAGCAGCCAATCCAGGACCAAAGGTGGTTGGTTCGAATCCCGATGTCCCATATGGTCCCTCATGCCTGCCAGGAGCTATTTTTGAGCAGACAGCCAGGAGAAACCCCTGAGCATCGCCAGGTGTGACCCAAAAAACAAAACAACAACAAAAAAATCCACCACTATGTATATAGTGTCCAAAAGCCCTTATCACTCAGGAGCTCTCCTCTTACTATAAATAATTTTGCACACAGTTCCACTTCCATATCTCCCATTCTGGTTCACTGAATCAGGATTTCCCAAGAAAGATAAACTAAGAATAATATAAATGAAAAAAAAAAAAGCTCTTAGATATTATGAGTTTTACCTCTTCACGTTAGAAATCTATGTTACAGTGGCTACTAAGATTAGAATTTCTGTCCTAAATTGCTAAACAAGCAAACAAACAACAACGATTGAAAATATGCTGAGTCACATGCACTGAATCAGAAATATGTTTAAAATATTCTTTGTACTTGAGTTGTTGGTTTGATACCAAATTAAGTAAATGCAGATTAAGAAGCAATGCATGTGAAAATTCTTAGCACAATGAATAGGATCTAGAATATTGGTATGAAAATTTGTTGAGTTAATCACTCCATTACTACTATCACTACTATTTCCTAAACAATGTCACTTTTTTCTTCTCTGACTCATCCTTTCTCATTGTGCTACCCTTAGGCTTTAACTATCCATAAAAACAGTAACTGATCTCACTTTTCCACATCTCCTCCCCAAATATACATACATGAAAGTCCTACCAAGCTTTTTTAAAAAAACTTTCCCCCTAGTAAAACAAAACAAAATAAAAATAGAGATACTGGCAGAGAACATTCCTCATCCTGCTTTCTTTCTAGCTACTTCATTTTGACCCCAGGAACCTTTCCAAGAAGCCATTTCTCCCAAGACATCAGTGAACATGCTCTAGTCTATTCAAGCTGGCTTCTTAGACCACACTCCTCTCAGTTTCAATGTCAAGCAATGCTTGACACCTCATCCTAGAAGCTGACTCCAGCAAATATAGAGACAAAACCATTTATTACATCCCATCAGATACTGTTTTACTTGTTTCATTCACATGTGGCAATCTTGCTTTTTCAAAAAGAATCATAACTCAATGATACATTTTTGATATATTAAAATTTTAATTATATATACATATGTGTATAAATATATATATGTATATATATACATCTTTTGGGGGGCTATGCCCAGCTGTGTCCATGACTTAATCCTGAATCTATGATCAGAGATCACTCCTGGTAGTGTTCAGAGGATTATAATGGATAAAACATGGAGATCAAACTAGGGTTGGCCACGTTTAAGGCAGGTACTCTAGCCACTGTGCTATCTCTGTGACCCACATTCATTTATATTTTTATATACAGAGCTATAAAAAAGTCTTTCTAAGGTAGAGAATACAACCACCACTGGGAAGAAGGGGCACTTGAACAATGGAGATAGGGCAGTAGTAGCCTTAGTACAATTGGAGGATGCTTTCTCTTTGTTCACTTAAGAAGGAAAATTTCCAACTGGTGTGTGTGCAGGAATGGAGGGGCAACTGAGACTAGTTTTTTTTTTCTGCAAAGGAGCTAATTGGCAAATAACATAGGAAACTCTGTCATTTAAAATCATATCACTCTTCATAACCTATGCTACTGGTCTAAGAGAGAGTAGAGGGGCTAAGGCACTTGCTTTCATATAGTTGACATCAATTTGACTCTCAGAACCATATATATATGTATATATATGTATATATATGTATGTATATATATTTCCCAATCACTGCTGGAGTCATCTATGAACACAGCACCAAGAATAAGTCCTGAGCATCACTGAATGTCCTCCCACAGTTCCATACCCCCCCCCAAAAAAAAACCAAAGTGTGTATTATACCAAAACACTAACAAAATACTAGTATCCCTGCACCATGTCCATTGATCACCCTTTTCTCTGATTATCCCTTTTGCTATAATGACCACATGCCCTGTAGTTTTGTTTTGGTTTTGCTAACATTTTGTTCATTTACTTTTTTTTTTGTTTTTTGCTTTGTTTGTTTGTTTGTTTAGGGGTCACAACTTGATGCTCAAGTTAGATCTATGCAGTGCTTGGAAGTGTGGCGTGCTATATTGGGTACGAAACTCAGCACCTATCATGTGTTAGGCATGCACTTTACAACTTGAGTTATGGCCCTTGGGACATACATGGAAGTGTTCAGGAATCACTCTTTGTTCTATGCTTAGAGGTTTTTCCCTAAAGTGCTGAAAGGCCATGTGGTCCTACAGATTAAACCAAGACCTCCTTTACGCAAATAAGCAGGAGAGAGAATTCAACAAACTGAGCTCTTTCTCCAGTTTCTCCTAGGCCTATTTTGAGTAAGTCTATTCAATACCTTTTGGTATTATAATAAAGTATAAAAGAACCAGAGACCACGAAATAATCTCAATTATTTATTTTTGTTTTTGTTATTTTATTTAATTTTTTTTGACCACAACCAGCAGTGCTTGGAGTGGTAAGTTATTCTTGGCTCTGAGCTCAGGAATCACTCTGGTAGGCTTGGGAGACCACATGGGTGCTGGGAATGAAACCCAGGTTGACTGCACTACCTAGTATACTATCACTACTGCTCCAAAATAATCTCAATTAAGTTATTTTATTACTGCTTTTAGGATCACTACATTAGTAGCCAACTTCCAGCTGTTTGAGAAGTGCTATGTTTTATGAAAGTACAAAATGTATTCATGGCTTCTTCTGAACCATACCCTCAAATTATTCCTGCTTTTTGAAAACTTGACTATCATGTCAAAAAAATAACTGAACTTTTTGGTGAGTGTAGGTCATAAATAACAAAGTAATGCTAATATCAAGTGGTCTTGGATGCATTCGCGGGGAAATAAATAAGGACAGAACTAAATATCCAAGCCAAAGGACCTAAACTTTAACAATCTAAACTTAAAGGGGCGTGTTATAGAGCCAGGGGCAAAGGGTGATGGGGTAGGATGCACTCTGGATCTATTGGAGGAGAAAAGTTGACACTGGTGGTGGGAAGGGCTCATTGTATAATATAATATACAATATTAATATTATTATACAATAGTATAATAGTATTAAGTAAATTCTCACTTAAATTCACAATTTTTGCCAAAGTTTTAGAAAAAAAATTAAAGTTGGGACCTTGCATGGGCCATCCCCACTTTGATTCTCTATATCCCATATGGTTCTCAGAGTTCCAAGGCCTTTTCTCAGGTGTAAATCTGGAGTTCTGTTGGGTATGAACCCCCAAATAAATACATTTTTTATGTCAAAAGAAAAACAAAGATGTTTATTTGCACTTAGACAAACATATATGGCTATCATATAGTAGGACTTGATAGAGTTTGGCACATTTTATTAGTGTAGTAAATCTCCATTGAAAGTTTTCTGGGTGTTATAATCTAATATTTGAAATTGCCTTCAGAGATAAAATATTTAGTTTCTTCCTGGTCATTTGGTGTTTGAATTATTTATTTTCATAAAGAATAAAATGCATCCTATTTCCAACTCAACAAAAGCTAATACACAATCTATATTTTACTCACAATAAGAGAGAAAAAAAGACATGAAATTTATTTTTGGAAAAGATAGCATGGAGGTAAGGCGTTTGCCTTTCATGCAGAAGGAGGGTGGTTTGAACCCAGCATCCCATCCCATATGGTCCCCTGTGCCTGCCAGGGGCGATTTCTGAGCATAGAGCCAGAAGTAACCCCTGAATGCTGCTATGTTCTAGTTTTTATTCTTATAACTCGCTAGTTTATTAAGAAAGCAATTTTGCCAGTTCCTTTCCTTTGAAATAATTCCAACTTTGTACTGTAGATTCTTCTGAAGATATCTGGAGATTTCATTTCAGTAATGTACAAAACAGAAGATAGAATAATTTCCTTCAGTTTAAAAAGTGTCTATTTTGGAAACCATGACTTTCTCCTCTTTAGTTTGCTTACAGGTTGATTTCTTAAAATGCCAACTGTAATGATGTTCTCAATTGTACTTAGACAAGCAAAAGTATTGACACCAATATATTATGTGATCACAACTAATAAAAAATATTATTTGAATGACAATGCTCATTAACTTAAAACTAGTTCCAAATAGTATTAAGAGAATGATCTTGGACATCCTAAAAAGCACAATAATTTTCATAAATATTCTAAATTCCTCTTCATTACCTCATGCTCATAACATCCAAATCAAAGTTTCAGAATAACAGTAAGTTTATATTAATTTTTTCTACTTATAAAATCCTTGCCTATCTGGATAGCTATGAGCACCCATTTATTTAAATTACTCTACTGACTTTTTCTTCATATATAGAATGTGTGAGTAAAATAAACTAAAAAATGTGGGATTAAAATAACAAGTGTGAAAAATTCAATCTTTAATGTAATACTAGTGACTACATTTTGGGACTATATAACATTTAGAATTTTTTCTTTAATACTGAGAGATCATCTCCAGATTTCATTTCTCAATCACAAAGTGAATATGTCTAAAATCAGTGCTGGTTTGATGTCATGCTGGTGACACTGGCTGACATTCTAGGTCCTGAAATTGTGACCAGACTGCAACTTGTGGACAGTTAGAGCCCAGCATGACCCTCCTTTTCACTTTATGTCACTTCTTTGAAGGCAACACTTTAGTTCTAAATCCATGGTATCAGTTCAATACAGGTATTTTTGCAATGCCTGTTTTGTCAAATAAATGTGAGAGGGAAAAGGGACTGTTATTCTATTCTTAAAAGCTAGGGATTTAAAATGATACCTGGTTAAGAACGTATGACAAGATTAAGAAATTATGGGATATATGCACAATAAAATACTACTTAGCTATAAGAAGACACAAAATAATTCAGTATGCTGTCATGTTGATGGATCCTGAGAGTATATAGCTGAATAAAGTTAATTAAGAAATGAACAGATACAGATGATCGCACAAATAAGAAGGGAATAACAAATAGATACAAGTAACAAAACCTGAGAACTGGTCTACAGAACTTATTTTACCATAATTTTACCACTGTTGGACCATGAGGGGAGAAGACACTGAGACAATGGTTGTGGAAGAGAAAAGACACTCCGGTAGAGTGTTTTAAGAATGTGGTTTATGAGTGCTGCATGCATGAAATCCTGTTACTAACATATTGTAAAACATAGTCATTAAATAGTTTCAAAAATAAATAAAAAATTAAAAAATGGAACTATATCTGGTATCCAATATCTGTGTACTTATGGCCACTGAATTTAAATCTAGCCATTTAAAAATGGTTAAAATAGCAAGTACTACATTTGGAAGTCCATTACAGAAAAGTGTGGCTTTACTGTAACTAAAATTGGCAATAATAACATGAAACCCTTCTGGGTGGGTTCTGAAACTATTCTGGGCCTTCAAGTTTTTAAACAATTGCCTAATACATTTTTAGGTCTGATATATAACCAGTTGAAACCTAGAAAGTGGTCAGGTCCTTATTTCTGTAATATAAATTGTTAGGCTAGGTAACCTGGGACCTAATTCACCAGAAATTAATTAGTAAACAGCACTGTCCCAAGCAATCTCTAGCTAGAAGAGCCACAGAAGAAAACCTTGAGAAGTGCAATAATGGACAAACTGGTAGCCAGTGTAAGCCAAGCTCTTAGAAAAATAGTTTGTTTCCTGGATATGTGTTCCTGTCAAAAGCTGGAGAAAATTGAAACTGCCACCAACGAACCCAGGATTAGCATTGCCCCGCCCTGCATTGCTGCCAAAAGGGCAGGCAATGGTTGATCCATGAAATTATTAGAATTGAGGGTTCTCCCTGACTGTTGGTCCAAGATTTTACAGGGCCTAAAGTGCCAAGACTCTCTGGACTATCCTGCCACCAAATCAAGTGAACCTGCAAAGGGCTTCAAGCTGCTCAGGAGAATGTGTAGTAGCTCAGAAGGGGCAAGAGAGTTGAGCTGATCCTCAGGTGGCAGACTACTTCTGCAAATCGATCATGACCCGACATGCAAAAGATATTTGAAATGAGAAGAAAAGTAACAACACTGCTTGTTCATGCCATTCTGCTCCTAGTATACCCAGAAACAAAAATAAACTGGATTGTTACGTGAATGGATCTGGAGAGTATGTAGCTGACTGAAGTTAATTAAGACATGAATAGATGCAGATTGATCCCACATATAGGAAGGGAATAGTCACAAATAATCACAGGTAACAAGTCTCTGTTCTCTCTCGAATGTTTATCTCATGTGCTTGTCTCTGTGTCTTTCCCACTCTGAAGAAGTCCATGTTCTCTTTCCAAAAGCTATTTGTTTTCCTTTTCCTTCACATCTTTCTAGAAAAGTTTCAATAAAAAACTTTTTTTGTTTCACCAAAACCAAACAAAAATGTGTGTGTGAGTGCGCGCGCGCGCACACACACACACACACACACACACACACACACACACGCATAGAGAAATATAAAGGTACTTGGGTATCTTCCAAGAGCCCTCTGTGCCTTGCGTTCACAACCAGAGTTGAATGGCACTTACAAAAGTGCTCACCAAGTGAGGAAACTCAACTTTAAATTCCAAGCAAGGCTGCTCCCGGCCAGTAAAGGCTCTTGGAGCTGCAAAGGCAACCCTCCCTCTCTACAGAGACTCCACTGGCTGGCATGCACGCAAGCCCACCCTGTTTGTTGTTCTTCCCCTGGCTTGGCAGCTACCTACCAACAAGGGCGACCAGCAGACAGACAGCACACACATGATCCCCATGAGCTGGATGGCTGTCTCGGTAGTGATCCGTCCCCACTGGGCGCTGGACTGCGACGCTGTGGCCTTGGCTCGACAGCGGGACACCAGGGCCTTGATGGTGGCCAGATTGCACGCGAAGGTGACAGCCAGCGCCAAGAGCCCCAAGAAGGCAAAGGTGGAGGCAAAGAACAAGTTGCCCCAGTGGTGCGGAGAGCTGGTGCCGTTGCCCCTTCCCCCGGTGCTGATGAAGCACCAGGTCCCGGGCCACTGGATGGTGTACTGGCCCACGCCCACGACGGGCAGCAGCGCGAAGGCCAGCACGGCCAGCCACACGGCCAGCAGCACCACGCGCGTGGCGCGCGTCTTCATGTGGCTCGCGTACCAGTGCGGCGCGCGGATGGCCAGCGCCCTCTCCACGGCCATGGCGCTGGCGATGAAGAGCGACGACAGCCCGAAGACGGTCATGGTGAGGCCGAAGAAAGTGCACAGCCTGCCCGACGGGTCGAGCTGCTCCCAGCGCTGTTTGGACAGGTACACGACGATGACCACGGGGCTGGTGAGGAGCTGCCCCACCAGGTCGGTGAGCGCCAACCAGCCGATGCACAGCAGGAACGACTTCTTGCGCTTGCTCTCCCGACGCCGGTAGCTCCGGGACACCAGCAGCATGGCCAGCGCGTTGCCCACGAAGCCCGTGAGCAGCATGGTGATCGGGAAGGCGACGGACACGGAGCCGCAGTTCTCCCCGCGCCCGGGCGCACGCGTCAGGTTCTGAGCCCACATGTCGGGGGAAGAGTGGTTGAGGCGCGTGCAGAAGGGGAAGCTGCCCTCGGGACCCCGTGTTTCCTTCATGTTGCTTTCGAGGTGACCGAGGAGTCGAGCCTGGAAAGTAGCAGCGGCAGCAGCAGCGGCAGCGGGGGCTGGCACCGGGGATGCGGTTGGCAGTGGACGTTAGAGGCGGCGACCCGGGCTGGGGCGAAGGCGGTGCACCAGCCCTCCATGGCACCGCTGCCGCGTAGAGTTTAGTTGCCCGCGCGGCAGGCAGTCACAGCCTGCTGCAGGGCTTGGCGGCACCACCGGGAAGCCTCCAGCTCCGGGGCGCGCGGGGACTGGCCCGGGGCTCCTATAAGGCCGAGGTGGGCGGGGCGCCTGCGGGTGTGGGCGTAAGTGGGGTGGGAGGGGAGGAAGATGCAGAAGCCACCGAGCGCCTCCAGGCTGCTGCTGCAGGACCACGGCTGGCTCCCACTTTCTGCCTGCGCTGGGAATAATATCCCCAGGAAGGCTTTTTCGAAGGTCCCTGTCTGTACCCGGCCGGAAGAAGGGGTGATGCTTGGTCAGGCAGGCTCCACTTGTCTTCCAGTTCTGTGCCAGAGGAGATCTTGTGGGTGGCAGAGGTTAAAATCTCTCACTGGACTTCCCTCACCCCGGAAAAGTTGCCAAGAACAACCTGAGCGTCTCTGCTCCCTCCTCA